>JAYJLV010007095.1:0-10134 GCA_036873485.1 Torymus texanus | reverse complement strand
ATATTTACTAATTATATGTATTTTATATGTTTTAGGAAGGAGAAAAAATTGGAGAGATGAAAACAATTGATTTTAGTGATTTTAACAACATGAAGTTTAAAGGCTATTTACTCGAAATATCATTTTTAAAACTTTGGCGTAGACTTTCTCAGGCACATCTTGATGGATTTTTATGGGGTAAAGCTTAAACTACTCATTTTGCATTCAACTCTGTGCCGAAGCTTTAGTTTTTGGAATTTTTTTCTCTAAGTATGTTTTTAATGCAAAAAACCATAAAAACTCAAAAAATTAACAAAAAATGGATTTTGCATTAAAAACATACTTAGAGAAAAAAATTCCAAAAACTGGAGCTTCGGCACAGAGTTGTATGTGAAACAAGTGTTATAAGCTTTACCCCATGTAAATCCATCCAGTGGTGCCTGAGAAAGTCTACGCCAAGCTTTATTTTTTGAAAACATAGCTCTTATTAAAATGGGCTTAAGGATCTGGGTTTGATTTATTTAACAATAATTAGTTACATTTATAATATATTTGTGTATTTTACATGTACTAATATTTTAAATTGTTTTTTTATGTCATTTTACAAAGATGGGTTTATAGGTGTAAGACCCCCTTAAATGGACGAACAATGGTGTAACCGAATTTAATGAATTCATATTAGATTCTTAAAAAAACTGGTTAATTAATATGTGAGGGAATTTTTTCGTTACTTAAAGTAATTGTTTATTATTCTATACCGTTTCTCACCTTGCAATGTAAGAACAATTCATTGAAAAAATATTTTTAATTTGAGATTGTTATATGTTGGCCGCTAAATAAACCTCAAGCTCCGAGGACATTAAAACCAAAAACCAAATCAAAATTTAATGAGGAAGTGAGTAAGATGACGATGTTTAAGGTTTGCATCGACATTTGTCGAATAAAAATTTACCATAATCTCATTAAATATGAGTGCCGATATTAAATATCGGTTTCGAATAACAACGAATTGATATTCCTCTTAAATCTAATCACCAATCTACATCGAAAGATGTTTAAATAATTTTGTCAAGAATACTAACGGATATATAGTAACGATTTTTAATAATATAAAATATGGCATATAAGACATGCGTTCTTATTTCTTTCAATTAAATTTCAGAAAATTACAACCAAAGCTCGCGAAATCCAACGCCACCAGCTCAGGCGGCTAAGGCGCATCGTTACTTTTATCCCAATCTTTTGGAATCGCGTTCGATCGCGTAACTTTTTTTTTCCATGCCACATGTGAAATTTCTTCATCTATATTATAGTTAACGTATTTTTTATTTTAAATTTGCGCTCTATAACAGAATTGATATTCTAATAATTATAATAATCATTTGATAGTCAATATCATTTCTTATGTAAAATGCGTAATTATTATCTACAATATTCTAAATTTACTATTATAAATTTATATTGATATGTTTTTATTCTACTTTTTATTCTACATTTATAAAGAATCGCCACGGCTTCTGACTTTAGGGATTTACGAAAGTACGTAAATATATAAGCTAAATTTTTATTTAATGATGCTTTTCGTTTTGGGATAAACACACTTTTTTACAGTCTTTTTATTAGTCACATAAAATGCAACATTCCAGTTTTATCAAATACTGGGATTTTTGTCATTCATCACATACTCGTTATCATTAATTGTGATTTTTTAAATATTAGTACATTACGATATAAGTGTGGGTAAGAAGATTTTTGTCTTATGTGACGTTTACACCCGAGCGAAACGAAGATGGAAAGGCTCACGACGAGACGAGAATCTCCTTCCCGAACATGTATCGTACAGTATTTTTTGATACGACGTGTGGAAAGTTAGAGTTGGAATACACGTGTTTTGCTGGGAAAACTAACTTTCCGCATGGAGTGTCGAACAATATTTAGCGGTAATTTATAAAATAATTATATGTGTAAGTAAAATACTTATTGTCTTGCTTAAATTTGGAATAAATTATAAATTTTTAATTGTAAATCAAATCAACTTGTGACGTGGTACTTTTTAGTCCTCAAATGCCTACGTCTAGTGCTCCCCCCGAGGGCTAATATTTCCTACACTACTCTAATTTACACGAAATTACCCTACCTCTAACACCGGAAAAACAAGCCTCTATTCACCCACCTAACTCCCGAATGTCGCGCGGCCGAATTTATAATAACTGGGGCGCCAGGCCGCGGCGTCAGAAATCTTCTTTTCTCCCTCTCCTCTGCATGGCAGCTGGCACGGCCTCCGCGAGCAGCCGTCGAAGTTCGACATCCGCGCCCCGAAAATTCGTGGCGTTGTCGCTCCACAGTTCTTCAGGTTTTCCACGACGCCCGAGGAATCGGGTGAGCGCTCCGAGAAAGCTGGCGGTGGAGAGGTCGCCAACGAGCTCCAGGTGAATGGCCTTGGTACTTAGGCAGAGAAACACCGCTACGTACCCTTTGGATGATCTGATACCACGACCGTTGGAACTGAGCACCTGGAAGGGTCCCGCGTAGTCAACGCCGCATCGGCTGAATGGTCGGGATGACGTCACTCTGGAAGCGGGAAGGGGGGCCATCACTCGGGTGAGGGCGCGAGCAATTGACTTCGCGCAGACCATGCAGCGGCGTACGTGGGCTTTGACTCGTACCTTGCCTCCGATGATCCAGGCGCGTTGCATGGTATATGCGTAGGTGACTCTTGACGCGCCGTGGAGTGCTCGGGTGTGGGCCCAGTTGATCACCAGGTCGGACAGTCCGCACTTGCCATGGAGAATGGGCGGGTGCTGGGCCGAGAAGGACAGTGCTGAGTCCCCGAGACGACCCCCAACCCTTAGGATCTTAGATTCGTCGAGGAACGGCAGCAGTGTCCTTAGCACGCTGGTCATAGCCACTGGCTGGCCGCTCTCCAGGGCTTTAATCTCAGCGGCATAGTAGTGTTGTTGACTCCTTCGTATGCAATGGAGAAACACGTGGTCCAGTTCGTCTGCCGTGATCGGATCGAAGACTGTGGATCGACGATCGGCATGACGTCTAAACAGTCGGCGACAGTGGACGAGAGCGCGGAGAAGGCGGTTCAGGTTTGAGAACCCGACAGAGACGTCGACCTGAGGAGGCTGAGCCACGATCCGGGTGAGGTGAGACATAGTTGAGACTATAGCTTGTGGTTGGCTGAGATCGACAGGCCAATCTGAGACTGGATCAGACAGCCACGAAGGCCCAGACCACCATAATGGGGTTTGACTAAGTCTCAAGGGATCGGAACCGCGGGTCGCGATGTCGGCGGGGTTTTCAGCACTGCGGACGTAACGCCATCGGCACTGCGGTGCGAGTTCCTGAATTTGGCTGACGTAATTGTCGACCAGGTCGTTGTCGAGGAGACCATCCGACTCAAGCCAGTGCAGGACAATGCGCGAATCGCTCCAGCCGTAGCAGTCTTGACGTGGAACTTCCAAACTGCTGGATGCAAAGCGGAGGAGCCGAACGGCAAGCAGAGCAGTATGCAACTGAAGGCGGGGGATGGTCATCCGGGAAGGCGGCTGATCCAGTCGTGACAAGTTTCGGAGGGGGTTCAGCTTGGTTTTGGCTGCAATGAGAGTGATGCGGACTGCCCCGGCCCCGGTTTTGGTGCGTAGATAGATGGTGGCGGTGATTGCACGCCGACTGGCATCGGCAAAGGCGTACAGCTGGGCGGAACTTGACGTGGTCCAGTGAAACCAGCGAGGAAGTTGGATGGCCGTCAGGTCGCGTAGGCCGTCCCTGAAGTCTTGCAACTGTCCGGCAGTGTGGCGTGGCAGGTTAGCGTCCCAGTCCAGCTTCGAGCGCCACAGGTCCTGCATAAACATTTTGGCAAGGAGAATGATCGGAGATAGCCACCCAGCGGGATCGAACAATGGTGCGATCTGGGTCAGTATTCGTCGTTTGGTGATTTGTGCGTCATCGTCCAGCAGGAGGGGGGGGTGCGAACTTCATGCAGTCAGTGATTAGATACCACAGGATCCCAAGCTTATTTACTGGCCCTTCTGAAGCGAACTGCAACCAGCTGGGGCGGAGACGATCTTCGGGAGGGATGTCCGCGAGGAAACGCTGGTGGTTGCATATCCATTTTCTGAAATCAAAGCCCCCGGTTTTGAGAAGGCGATCAGTTGGTCACAGCGAAGCAAGGCGCTTTCGATGCAGTCGGCTCCGCAGAGAAAATCGTCAACATAGAGCTCCCGTTCTATAGCTCGGACCGCCTCAGGAAAGGGACCGCCTTCGTCGACGCACAGCTGTCTCAGGGTGCGGAGTGGCGAGGCACAGGTCTCACCATAGGTCACGGTGCGCAGAACGTAATGAGCCGCGGTTCGGCAGCTGACGGACTCCAGATGATCTGCTGGAGGTGAACGTCCTTCGGGTCGACCCAAATTTGATAAAACATCATTCTGATGTCAGCGCAGAAGGCCACGGCCCATCGTCTCCATCGGGTGATCACCGTGAGGTCACTTTGCAATTTTGGACCTGGGCGGAGGACATCGTTCAGACAGCGTCCGGACGAGGTTGGACACGACCTCGGACGGACGGCATTGAAGACGACTCGGAGCTTCCGTCCTTGGTCCTGTCGTTGCCAGATTCCGTGGTGACGGAGGTAACTCGCGAAGGATGATTCCGAGGCGTGCTCGTCTTCAGTGAGTCGACCCATGTGGCCCATCTCGGCGTATTCCCGCATCAATACAGTGCAGTCCTTCTGCAGGTGTGGATCGCGGAGCATGCGTTGTTGAACAGATGCTCTCCGGACGTTTACCAAGCTCTCTCCCAGGGAAGGAAGTTTTTCTCGTACGATGGGTAGTGGGACGATGTGATGCCCCGTCGAGTCGCGAACGTACTTTGTTGCGTAGAGAGTCTCGCACTCGATATCGGAAGGCGACTGTCTGATGAATTTAGGAACCTCTTCCAATGTCCAGAATCGCTGCAGGAGTCTAATCAATGCTTCATGCCAGGGCGCGATTGGCGGGTCGACTGATGTCGAGCAGCTAATTGTGGTAGATCGAGGCTCAAGATCTTCTCCTGTGCCGGCGATGGTCCACCCTAATACGGTCTGCTGAGCGAGCATATTCGCTCGACGAATAAGGCCAGGCATCAGTATAAGAGGGTAAGCGTTGACACCGAGCACGTGGTCAACCTTTTGAGGCGTGGCGAAATCAGGCTTGCAGGCTGCGCACCCCGCGGCGGTGGTGGCGGATGCCTTGATGCCTCGCGCTTTTGGGGGCCCAAGGGTGGTACCCCTTGACGAACCGATCGTTGATCTAGACTGACGGGTTGGTTCGAGCGACTGCAGAGTACGACACCTGCGCTGAAGAAAGGCGGAGAGATCGTCGAAGGTAGGGTAAGACGGTTGATCGCCGGAGGCGTCCAAAGTTTCGAGCTCCTTTTCCCAATCTCGGCGGGTGACCGCGTCCATAGCATCAGAGGCGAATAACAGGAGCCAATCGTCCCAGCTTACAACGGGGCGGTCGAGCGCTCGCAATTGTTCGCGATGTCGTCTCAGTTCATCGAGTAAGTGCTGAAGACTGGCAGACGATTCGTCGGTCAGCTGGCGGAGGCTCTTCAGAGCCTTCGTATGGTCTTGAACAAGAAGCCGGCGTTAATTGTAGCGGGTCTCGAGGGTCGTCCAGGCGAGTGCGTAATTGGCGTCAGTGTCTTGCAAATAATCGAGGGCGTTCTTGGCGTCTCCTTGAACATGAGGCTTCAGGTAGTAGAGCTTATCTACATTGCTGAGGCTGAGATCATCGTGGAGCAAGAACGAAAAGAGGTCGCGTAAGGATTCCCAATCCTCCCGACGTGCGCTGAAAGTGGGGATGAGGATCCGTGGTAGGCGGGTCGACCCGCGCGGTTGATCGAGTGCGCGTACGTCGTTCACCGGCGGTTCTGGGTGGAGGTGAGCGCGGGTGTCGTAGAGCCGTCCTCTTGCGGCGACATAGCTTCTCTCGGCTTGGGCGTAGAGTTTGTCAGCGAAGTAAGGATGTGTTCGAGGAAGGTCTGCCTGGAGGATTGTCACACGAGCTGCTTCGAAACTCTCCCAATAACGGTCCAGCATCTGAAAACGACTCATCAGTAGGCCCTGGATCCAGTCATCATTCGGCGTTTCCTGAATGACGAGGGCGAAGTCCTGGATCATCGTCTTGAGACCCGTCTGGGTGCTCAAGATAGCGTCCATCTCCTGAAAGAACATGAAAAGTCAGTGATCTCAGGCCGACGCATGAAAGCGAGGCGGCGAGACGGGATTTCGAGGTCGCATGCGCTCGGAGGAAGCTCTGAGCGGCACAGTTGAAGTTTGCTGACCTCCCGAGCGAGACGTGATCGGACATGGCAGGGGTGATGCAAGAGGCAACGCCGCAAGGATGAGACCGGACTAGGCAGCCCCGCCTGGCGAGGCGCGTTCGACTCGGAGCGTTTCGATCCGGGAGTGAGGCCCACTATCAGGGGAGAGATTGTTTCAAGATCAATGCGATCGTGGAGCTCACAATGCCAGAGCGACGCTACCCTGCTGAGAGTCGAGCAGTTCCACTTGGCGAGATGTGAATGCGTCGTAGGGTTGGATCGAACTCGAAGAGTTGCCGTGGAAAGAATGAGCCATGGGTATTGTCCCGGATGCTCTAGCATGTGTGTATGGGTATATGAATGCCTCGAGGTCAGCGCGAGGAAGGAGGAGAGGGTTTGCCCGCTCGGGAGTTGCAGTGATCGTGTCCACCAGACGAGAGATCTGTGGGGCTCAAGAGAGGGGAGAAGGAGGCTACCGCAAGGCACTGTGCGTTCGGCAACGCCGTCCGCCATAAACTGGTAGTAGAACGGGCGGGAGAGAGAGAGAGAGAGTGAGGCGGCTGAGGTGATATAGCCAGCCGCGCCTTAATCGAGTATAACAAGCTGCCGAATGAAAATACATTTGTTTTCCCAAGTCTTTCTCATCGGTTGTGTATGGTTTGTTCGGTTTGTGCAATTGTAATTTTATCATCGTTTTAGCTATATCAGGGATGTCTTTGTTTTTCAAAAGAACATCAATATCCGAAAATTTTTTTCGACACTTTTTCTTCTAAACGTTTAGTTAAACGACTGTTCTTATTTTCTCTGTTTTAATGACTCTCTGCAATTGCTTAACCTTTGTATCAGTAGCTAATAATTTACTTTTTAGTTTGCCAATATAAACTTTACTACGAAACATTGTATCAACAACGCGTCTCCTCAAAGGTGAAGCGATTGGAGTAGAGTCTGTAGACGTTGAACAAACGTTTACTTTAGCAATTTTTACAGGCCGCTCGTAATTCAAAAACGACAGATCACCATCCTTATCATAAAAAGAAAAAATTACTTTACCAGAGGGGTAAGTTGCATATGACAATGGCCTTTGAACCATAAATATAAAATCATTTTCATTTTCAGATCGGGGTTCTTCTGTCGTTTCACTCATGAAAACGTCTTCTATTTTATGTTGTTGATGTTGTTCATCTTGTTGCTGATTTTATTCATCTCGTTGCTCATGTTGTTCATCTGGTTGCTGATGTTGTTCATTTTGTTGCAGATATTGTGCATCTTCTTGTTGATGTTGTCGTTGTCCTTATTGATCTTGTTCTTGTTGCTCAACTCGTTGGTTTTCTTCTTCGTGCACGTGAAGCTGAGCTTCCACTTGTGCATCTACTGCTCCATAGCCGTTTTGATCTCTTCGCCGATGAAGAGGAATATTGTTGCGTCGCAAACGTGTTTTTCCTTCGTTGGAAAAGTCATTTTTCTTAAAATGAAGACGGCCAAGTCCTGCAATTATCACTGAAGATGTAAACCAATTAGGAAGTGAAGTATTTCCTGTGGATATTCATAATAGATTTACACTTCCTTATATTTTTCGCGAAAATACTATAATGAAAAATAATTTTTTGTATTTTATAAAGCCTTATTTACCCATTTATAATATTAATGGTTACTCTAAATCATATTTCTTGGGAAAAAATAAACAATTTTGTCTCCATTTTACTTCTTCCGAGAAAACATATTAATAATGTGTTTGAATAGTAGGCGGTATTCGGGGAGCATGCACGGATCGGGGACGCTAAAGAATACGCGTGACTCAACAATTAAAAAGAAATCAATGACAATGTTTATTCATAAAAAAAGACAAGAGATCAAACAGGGAAACGCGTAGGCCGAATCTTTCGCGGTTCACACGCTGAAATCGTCGTCTCACCGGAACTACGCGTACGCACATACGCTGTTTGCCGCAACCTATAAATTACGAGTAACACTTACTCGGGGCTGGCCAGCCATCGCATGGTAAACGTCCTCGTTTGCGTTCCTCTCTCTCTCTCTGTCTCTCTCTCTCTCCCTCTCTCCTATGTGATCGTGGCGTTGCTGCACGGCGGTACTCGTAGTTGCAGTGGTGGAGGCGCGCTGCTCTTCTCTCTCTTCCTATCTCTATCTATCTCTCTTTCGCGCTACACGGCACTTACTTTACTTTGTTTTCGCACGCTGTCTTCTCGACGGATTATACTTACTACTCTCTCCTTCCTACTGCTGCACCGTCATGCCATTCTCCTTCCTTGGCGCACCGGCTGGGTGCATTAGGCGTGGCTCCTCTGTTTAGTCGAGTGCGATTCAAATGCTTACCTGATACTTGGGCTGCTATTGCAGCACCCGTTACAATATATATAGTCTCATTCGCTACGTAAACATCTTATCATTTTACAATACGTTATATTTTATTTCTTATCTTTTCATAAAAAAATTTATTAGCCTATAATATTATACAATAATTATAGTTTAGAATATAAATAAAATTTTATTTTTTGAATAATGTTACAATACCTAAGCTAATATGTTAAACTCGGTATCTTTTCTTGACTCACAAATTTATTAGTTGAAAAAAAAATAAATTTTTACATTCCACTTCATATATTTTTAATTTTCATAGAGACTTCCTTAATAAATATTTCGTTTCCTCATACTTTTTGGGACGTCGTATATAATATTTTTTCGGCTCGATCGGGTTCATTTTTTCTTTTTGATTAATAAATTACATCTGATAATACCTCAAATTTTTTAATTTTCAAATTAATAATTACGATTCTTATTTTACAAGTGGACGTTCATATCAACTCGTGCTATGTCCAACTCATGTTTATGATATTAAAATGTAGCTAAGAAATTTGTTTCAGAAGTGTTTCCGACTTATTATTTCCTCAGCTTTTCAATGACATTAATAGTTTTTCTGAAATTTTGTATTTTCACAAAAACTACAAAACATCTTATATCTCAAAAACTATATTTTTAATATTTTTTTTTTTAAATGATATTTTCTAAAAAATGCTAAAGATGTTTTCTCCGAGAAATAGAACGCGAAAGAATAAATGCAACGCATGATTTACGTGAAAAACGGCGCACTGATAAAATCCGCTTCAGCGCCTGACTCGCGTGCCGTACCGCGCACTAAAATGGTACTCCGCCTACCCTATTGCATTCTATTTTTTAGAGAAAATAATTTCAACCCTTTATGGAAAATATCCTTCCCTACGTAAAAGATGCTCAGCTTCGATCTAAATGGTAAAACAAAATATTAAAAATATAGTTTTTGAGATATAAGATGTTTTGTAGTTCTTAAAAGTGAAATGGAAAATTTCGGTAAACTGTCTGTATCGTTGGAACTCCGCATACGCGCAAATACAAAATAACGCTTTAGTAAGTAGCGGACTTACTTTGGGGGCTGACCAGCCATGCGCAATCGCACGCACTACGGCGATCGAATCGGCGTTCTCTACTTGTTTTCGAACGGCCACTTCGACGGTCGGTTGCCGCCACTCTTGCACTCCGCTGGTACGGTCGCAGTCTCTGCAGCCGCGGGGGCAGGTTGGAGGCGCCGCTCGGTCGATCAGTCTTCGTATGTGCTCGCACTCGCGGAGAGAGATTTTCGCGCGTGCCAACTCAGCGGTGTCGGGAATCAACATGGCTCCTTCTCCACGCGGGAAGAAGAAGCTCTCGCTCTACGGTGTGAAGGCGCGCGCAAGGCCGCCTTGAACGATCAGGCGGTACGCGAGTTCACACCTTATATCTCTCCATCTAAACTTCTTCGTAAGCTGATCAGTTTGGGGTTCTCCAGGTCGGTTGTCCTGTGGATCAAGTCAT
>JAYJLV010007084.1:0-10134 GCA_036873485.1 Torymus texanus | reverse complement strand
CGTTTCAAATCAAATACATTAGTTTTTGTTTTTGTAATGCCAAGCAATTGTCCAAATTATATGATTTTTTTAGCTGTCCACAACTAGGCACTATTCCGCAACTGGTACTTTTACCTTACATGAACCAAAATAATTTATAGTTATAATTAACGTTTTACAGGTGACTTTAGATTAATTAACGACATGGATGGTGTTTCAGTGTATCCTTTAATTAATAACATTTTTTCTCTGTACTATTTTATGTTTGAAAAAATTAAATTCCTTAATATTATTTACAATAATAAATATTAGTGAATTAAGCATACCATTTCCTAGCAAGCGAGAGGCTGAGATTGTTTACCAAACCATAAAAGTGGATTTAGAACCATTCACAAAAAATAAAGCTATAATAGCATATCACTTAAGTTCTAATGTACTTAAAGTGTATGTAAATTTATACAAATATATAAACAATAGCTGTATTATTAAATAAACCAAAACAATAAATTTTTTTTTACAGACTTTTTCATGATAAAGAGGCTCGACAGGTTCGTGTAGCACTAACATCCTTTTTCGACTCACTAGTTCTTGTTACTGAAACTATGAAAGAATTTGGCCCACCAGCACCTACTTATGATTATTATGGTGAATTAGATTATTCCAGTGAAAGTGATTAAAATATTCTAAAAAATGTCTGAACGCACTCCAGCACCAAATGTCCCAAGATCAGTATACGGGTATGCTTTGTACATAGGATCTAATATGTTGATATTGTTGTATTTTATATGGGCTTTTGTACCTGATGAAATTTTACATGAAACACTGGGTCTGACATACCTGCCATCAAAATACTGGGCTGTAGCCCTGCCCATTTGGATTTTAATGGCTATCGCTGTATTTGCTTTTGCTATCTACCCAGCTATAAATATGACTCTGACACCAGATATCGATGATCCCAGAACTATTACAGATCAATATTGCCTGGAGCAACGAAGAAGTATTCCTGGTGGCGTTCCACCAGTCTCTGATATCCCTATCACTGAAGTTTGTAGAAAATTGTATTTAAGAAATGATTGAAATAAAATAATGTTTTTCTATTCAAGTTACTTTTCCATTTATCTTCATTTTATTCATTTTTCTGACGAGAGCTTTAATATTCAAATAACGCGCCAAAATGCAGTTTTGCACTTTTATCGTACTACAGGTAGCGCTACAATAGCCGCAACTTTAGCCGCCGTCAACAAAATTCGCCGACTATCGACGTGATTTCTATTGTAAACCGCTGATAATTTATTTAATAAAATAAATAATAAATAATGGCGTACCTTGCTGGGCCTATGATGGCTAGTGGAAATCCGGTAGCTGGGTCCTTAGCACCGGACTGGATGCATGCGGAGCATAGCACCGGTGTAAGTACTTTTTTTTTATCTACGAGTTCTGCATTGTAGGTTAGGATGACGGTGCAAACTTCAATCATTTGGAATAATTTCATGATAAAATACATTTTTATTAAAATTTTTTAGAAATAGAAAAATTTTTATAACCGTTTATCTAAAAATCGAATAATTTTCCGTTAGACCTCTATTATGGCATGCGAATTTGATGGTGGTGTTGTCATTGGTGCTGACTCTCGTTCAACTACTGGGTATGTAAATTATTTCATAAATAATATTTCCTTTAACATGTTTTACATCATTTCTATCCTTTTCAGAGCATATATTGCCAATCGTGTGGCTGACAAGCTAACAAAAGTCACTGACTACATTTACTGCTGTCGATCTGGAGCATCAGCTGATACACAGGCTATTTCAGACGTTGTCAACTATCACCTTGGCTTTCAGAGGTAGATTTCAGGCCTATTTTATTGATTCTTTCTTTGTGAATATTTTTAATGAACTACTATTGTTACCAGAATGGAGTTAGGCCAAGAGCCTCGTGTAGAAACAGCAGCCAATGTCTTCAGGGAATTATGCTACAAATATCGTGACTCCCTCATGGCAGGTATCTTGGTAGCTGGCTGGGACTCTGAGAAAGGTGGACAGGTCTACAGTGTACCTCTGGGAGGTATGTGCATTCGTCAGCGTATCTCCATTGGTGGATCAGGTTCCAGCTATGTGTACGGCTATGTTGATGCTAACTACAAGCCTGACATGAACAAGGACCAATGTGTGGAGCTCGTTACCAACAGTGAGTTCTTGAAAGTTCAATTTTTGTATCACTCACAATCCAAAATTCATTTTTTTTTTATCTTTCTGTCCTTTACAGCACTGACTCTGGCCATGTCCCGCGACGGCAGCAGCGGTGGCGTGATTCGACTGGGTGTGATCACACAGAACGGCATAGAGCGCCAAGTAGTTCTTGGCAATCAACTACCCACTTTCTACGAGGGATAAAAAAAAGTAGCTTAGCTGTAAATTTTCTATCCAATTCATGGGAGGCTATCGATTATTATATGTTTACCGTTTACTGCTGTGCGATGGAAGTTTTGCGATCGTCATATGTTTAATTCTACATTTGATAAATAAAGTTCTGTAAAAAGAAAAACGCAGAAGTTCGTCCTTTGTCATCGTTATAACATACCCAGCTTTAGCTTAAAACTGGGAAGTAACTAAAGAAGGGTGAACAATTTGTAGGATGATAGTTGGATAAAATCACCTTCAATCGTCATCGACCCGGTGACCTATCGAACTCCACCACCAATCACCTCCAAAAAAACACCTATAACCAAAAAAAAAGAAAATCCATCTTCTCAAAATACCCACAAAATCTTACATACGCACACACAAACTATTTCTCTCTTTCTCATACACGCGCACACGTGCTTCTCTCTCTCTATACCACGTTCGAATTTAGGCCGTATTATCCACTTGGAGAGAGAGATCGCTCGTGGGCTACTACACTTATGTGCCCATTGTCGGATTTAACAAGAAAATCGCTGCGGGTACAGTGAGTGAGAGAGAGAGAAAGAGAGAGAAAGAGCACGCGACCGCCTCGCGCGCTAGCTGGCACCTAGTGCGCACCTCGCCGCCGCGCAGTTTACGCGCGAGCACGTCGCCGGGACGCCGAGCAGCTGCGCCGGTTAATACACACATACTTATACACGGGGAACAAGGAGATCACGGTCGCTGGCGAGGATTGTGACTGTAAGTAAGGAGTTTTTTTGGAAGTGAACCGTATTTTGGGAAAGTTATTGTAAGGTTTATTGTATTTAAGGAAGTTAGGGAAGATGTCAGTGCGCGTGTCGAAAGTAATTTTTTTTAATTGAATTATATCAAGTTATGAGAATGGCTTAATGTACACGTCCGTTTCTAGGTATTCAATCTTTTAATTGCTTAATGGTGCTACATACGAATTTGGACGTAGCGAGAATTCAACTGTGATTTTTTCACTCTGTTTCTTGAGTAGATAATGTTCAGTAAACAGTTCTTATTAATGATATAATTATTAATTGGTTTTATTTACTTGCGTATGTTTAATACAAGAAATAATTCAAATTCATTTTCATTCAGGCGATTTATTAGGGAATCAAATGTCAGAATTAATTTTCTGATTCACTAGTTGACCCTTTCTTATTTAAAATAATATTTGATTATTATTAATGTTTAATTAATAGCAGGCTTTTTAAGAATAATATTTAGATGATATAGTAAAGACATTACGCGTAACCCTTGAAAATGGTGCTTTAGATATTTTCATGAAAATTTATTCAAATCGTTTTACTTAATTAATCAGGTGAAAAATTGGGTAATGTAATTGTTAGACTATTTAGTACCATCACACTTAGTCTTTCATCGGTCGAATACACGATCGAATTCTGCTCTGAAATAACATCACTATTACAGAAGGGCACGTTACAAAAACTTCGTGTTCTGCCTCTAATTTTTCAATTACGAGATGGTTATTTATTAATTTTGAAAGTTGATTTCTACTACTGTCAATTGAGTAAATGATGTTTCATTTAAAATGATTCATCGAAAATCCCGCCTCGAACTATATACAATTTGAATTTCGTTCCAAATGGATCATACAGAAAATTACAACTGCGTATGGGACTTTTGACCTGAAGGGCTAACATTATACAGTTATTTACAGTCTAGACACTTTAATAGACTTTCGTGTCGAATCGAGGTCGCAGACTCTTTTTTGTAATGTTCACTGACCATTTTGCAATTTACTGTACATGCGCCCGATTAAAGGTAACGAAATTCTATGTTAAAATTAAAGATGTACAATGATATTTTATGTTGTTTGAGATTATTGCAATGTTCAAAAATTAAAAAGTGAATCGTATTAAATACGAGTGATTATTATTTTAGTCACAAATTATTTGATATTACGAATTATTGCTACTAGTTATTGAATACGACTGAATTGTCAAATTTTGATTTTATTTGTTAGGAATTATTATTTGTAAAGTATCATGAAATTTATTCATAAAATTTCGGGAGAGATGTTTTATATTTTTACAGTATTATATTCATTTTCAAGTTTATTTTTGTTAATCGATTATTCTTTGATAGTTTCACAACTAATTTTGAATAGTTTGATAATAGTATATTGTGTACCAAGGTCGTAAAGTGGGCTTTTTTAGACCGAGTGTGGAGTTTAAGCAATCGAGTACTACAATAATACGAGGTCAAAAAGCTCGTGTAGCCCTTAATGCACACCATATTTTTTGTAACGCATGTACTCTTTTGGTATTTTTTCTTTTGTATATTAAACTGGGCTATAGGGTGACCGTTTTCTAACATCGCAACCACACGTTTATTAGAAACATTTTGAAATTCAGTTGACAAGAAACTGTACTACAAAAAAGAACAAAGATTGTGTAGGTATTTATTTGTTAATAGTATTTATTATGAAAAACTGAAAATCACTTGATGCTCGAGTAGCGCGCAAAAAAAATGAAAAACGTTTACGGCTATTAGCCCACCCGTTTGAAAACAATCACTTTAGGCTCGTTTAAAAGGTCAAAAATCTTCAAAATCGTGCTTGTGTTACAAAAAATTATTTCTTTTACACTTGTACTGAATTTCTTGGAAATTTAGAATCATAACTAATATTTTTTAAAATCGATTTTCAGTCATTATCGATGAAAGAATTATAATGACAATATTGTAAACAGATGGAAGATGATTTTTTGCACAGTTAAAACGTACAATTTATCAGATCGTTATGAGGAAATTTTCATTAGTCTCTGATTACAATTTTATTTTTTTTCTGTCATGCTTATGATACTCTAGTTACTCGAGGTAATTCGGGTATACATCTAATAATTCGGTTTCACACATACACACCCTTCCACTGTCTCACGTTATTTGAAATTTTAATTAGATATATAATTACATAAAAAATGTGAAAAATATGGCTCAGAAGCTAATTCTAAACTTTTCAAAAATATTTTTAATTATTTACAAGAGAATTAAGTAAAAAACTGAGTATATTAATTACGCACACTAAACTATTAGCCAGTTTTTTCATTAACACTTATCAAGACTAATTTCATTTTCGAAGTGTCCGGATTTTTTTTCCGAACTCCTAGAAGATAAACTGTATTTTAACATAAATTTCGCTCTAAAAAATAATGAATAAATCTTTTTTTATTAAACTGGCATAATTAACTATGATAAAGCAATAATCAAAACACTCTATTTACAATGTTGCTTCCTAAGGCGTCTTCAATTTTGTACTTCGTATAGAAGATTTACCATACTCTAATGTGTCTTTAATAATTTTTTCTTAACATTGTCATTGAAAAAAACAAATTTTCCTACTTTCGAGGTGTGTCTGAATTATCTTAAGTTATTACATATAGTTAATATGTAATACGGTGTACTACTTGTTAATTTCGTGACTGAATAGTCTTGTAAACAGCTTTGTCAACCCGAAATATCAATGACGCTCAAGGCTCAAGATGACCAATTTAGAACAATTTACCGATTAATATTAGCATTACTACGTCACGCTTTATTCGAATTACATCGAAACTTGTATTATGTGTTTCGTCTTACCATAGTCGACTTATTCTACTGAAAACTATTCACAGTTTTAAAAACACATATAATAGGCAAACATATGTTTTCTATAAAGTTTAAATTTTTTCTAAACGTTATAAACTTAAGTAACACATACGCATATACGCACGTTTATAAATATAGAAACATTAACATACAGGAAAATTTTCAATAACACAATCGATAAAACAATAAAAGAGTTGTCCATTAAGTACGGTGAGAACGACATTGCGACAAATGCGCTACAACAATCACGATAAAATTATCAGCACACCTTTAACGAAAGCATCACCCTTATTACGTTCCACAGGCAGGAGCAACGCGCCGGTCCGCGGGGCCCCCGAACTACGAGAATACCCTTCTGCAAGGGAAAATCCAGCAGCGCCATGAGTTCGGCGGACAATCTCGAGAAGTCCCCGGACATGCCAAACGTGCAGGATGTTATCCGCTCGTTACAGAACTTTGGCTGGGCCGATTACTCGATCTTCGTAGCGATGCTAACCGCTTGTGGTTGTATCGGTGTCTACTTTGGTTTCGTGAAGAAATCGCACGGTGAAGATGAGTACCTCGTAGGTGGGCGTAACATGCGTACGCTTCCCGTCAGTATGAGCCTTATTGCTAGCTTCATATCGGGAATATCACTGTTGGGCACGCCGACTGAAATCTACGTTCACGGGACGAGTTATCTGTGTATTGGATTTGGTGTCGTCATGGTCGCGATCATAATGTCCAATGTTTTTCTACCGGTGTTTCATGATCTCAGGCTGACCAGCACGTACGAGTATCTGGAGAGGAGGTTCGATAAGAAGATCAGGATTTTGGGATCTGTACTCTTTGCTATTGGAATTGTAAGTAAAGGCGTGCGTGCGGGAATAATAAAAGAGCCTGGTTTCGAGGATGAGGGTTTTTTTCGTTTGGGTGAGAAAGGACTACGTACACAGTGAACAGAAATCGGTAACCGGTTGAATAACTTTCGCCTTTTTTGGCCATTTTCGGGTCTGGAGCTCGTGAACGTTTTTGCTCGGGAACTTTAGAACTGCAGAATATTTCATTTATAGCCCATTCGATTGGTTGCACATTTCCCTACATTGTGTGCGTGGTCCTTTAGTCCTTTAGAATGTCAATATATTTTGTGGTAATCCGTTTGGTACGCGAAGACAAGAAGTGTAGGAAAAATTAATGTTTTTATAACTGAGTGTGTAAAACTCGATTTTACGTACTCTTTTTAGTGTATAATGTACCCGTTTTTTTCACTAGTGAGTAAAAGGTTTTACCTTACACACTTAAAAGAATACGTAAAATAGAGTTTTACACACTCAGTTATAAAATATAATAAATGCAACTAGTACGTAAACAAGTAATCCTCACACGGGTATGGGTTATGTCGCCCAAGCGAAACGAGTAATGTACTTGTAATGTACTATTTCGGTAGGATATAGTCGTGAAATAGACTTGTATTTTCATTAATATTACTACAATTTATTGTGAAATTGTTATTATTTTGTAATTTTTTCTACGTAAGTAACAATTTTGACTATAAATTCTAGTAATTTTCATGAAGAGATTAGTCTGTTTCCCCGGAATATTCTTTCGAAAGATTACTATAACTTTTAAGGGGGCAAGCCTGGGTAAAGCCTAAAAAAATAGAAATTAGTATAATATTAGTCAGATATGATTATTTTCTCAAACCTATATAAAAAACAACTTTATACCTCAAAAATATACATAAAAAACCACATTTTAGCACCTCCCTGGCTCCTATATTTTGATTTATAAGTCTGTAATATAACCACTGGATTGAAGTATCAATTTTTGTATATCACCTCAGGGCACGTAGCACTGCTCTGGAACGCTTTGGCTAAATGAATGAGAGAGTGGGGAAAATCTTGTTTATACATATTTACACAGAATAAGTGGAGCAGATTTCGAAAATAGGCACTCAATTAATTTTTATATATAGAAATATGTGAAAAAATTGGAAAAAATCATTAAAAAATCCTTAAAAAATTATTGAAAGATTTTTCAAAAATCTGCTCCGTTATATTACAGACTTATAAATCAAAATATAGGAGCCAGGGAGGTGCTAAAATGTGGTTTTTTATGTATATTTTTTAGGTATAAAGTTGTTCTTTATATAGATTGAAGACAATAATCATATCTGACTAATTATACTAAATTCTATTTTTTTAGACTTTAACCCAGACTTGACCCCTTAAGTAATTGAATTGAAATCGTTTAAAAATTTCGCACACCATAATCCGTGATTTATAATTCAGATACGTATAATGTTGAATAAATCAATAACAACCCGTATATAATACATATATATCATTAACCGAAATTGAACAGCCATCTCTCAAATTTATATTGAACTATCCATTCCAGTTAAAATCTAATTATTACAAGTCAATCTGTATTAGATTGCTACGAAAATTCTTGCACCAAAAAACCGTCTACATTTTCCAAACGTACCAAACTCAATCTTCCTCAATTCAATTCTCTGCCGACCTTATCCTACCAAATTTGTATTACCGCACCATCCAAACTCTTCCAACCCCTCCTTACAAACAACACATCCCTCCTCAAAATACGCGCGCGTTTGCTTGTGTATATTTATAGACCATATATATGAACGGCCAATCTTGTACTATTACGTGCCAACAAGGATTGCGTAATAGGGGGTAAACAGTAGAGAGATCGCGTGATCCGTGCGCGTGCGGGGGATGGCCATCATAACAGGTTGCTGCTGATGCGCTGCAGCGGCGTCAACCGATCGATATCATACACGTACACATTGTGCGTGCTGCATATATATAGTCTTACCCTGTGTACGCCGCTGATTGATTCTCGTGACACGATGGTGATTTATTTTCATATATGCGGATGTTTGCTCAAGAGTAGAGTTGTTTACATGTGAGTGGGTTTTAAGTATCGAACTTGGTGTAGAAGAGTCGCAGAGATTTGGTTCAAATTGAAATGAGAATTTTAGCGATTAAACAGTGAATTTTCATTCATTAAATTAAATTAATATTACTTTTTTCTAGATTTTTTTTTAATGAATGGAAAGGAAATTTTTTTTAAATATTCTTTCAATAGAAACGTGAAAGTATGACTTTAGAACTTGAGCTGTTTTCACAATGTTAGGATCTAATATTGCGGCTTTAAATGTATTTCGTACATCCGAAAATATATTCCAAAGTTCGAGTTGAAGACGTGGTCCGGATCGTTATAGTATTATCCTGTTCGAAAATTTTTTATCCTCCTTTTTGCATTACAAAATGCATGCGAATAGAAATACATTTTTAAAGCATACACCATTACAATGTATGAAGCTAATATAATACTTTTAACTTCACTCCAAAACTAATAACTTTTGATTCAAGTATTTTTTCGAGTAAAAATTCAGCCTGAACCTCGCAAATTTACTAATATTTTCTGAGCTATTAAACCTTTTTAGTTTACTAAAATAATGTATTGGTTAAAAAATGTAGATGATTTAAATACACAATTTTATTGACACTATTATATTCAAGTTTATTAAGAAAGAAAAGAGGAAAAATGTTCGGACTATACTCAACTCCTACTATCCTGTATAATTGGTATGATTTGTTTCTTTCCTTAACTTTAAAAAGTCATTCAGCGAAAAAATAATTTCAATACACACGCGCTCAAAGTCCACACGAAAAAATCAGTCAGTTAATATAACACAATATCCACAACATCTGACTGATTGCTATTAATCGCACAACCGATGAATCAGGCTCTTTTTCAATCTCGGGCTACTTCCTACCTCCGCTTATAAATAATCTGAAAAACATTTAACGAGATAAGTATAAGCGCATACGAAGCAGGTATATAGAAAATCCATATACCTCAACGCTTACACATATTAAAAAAAAAGGAAAAAGAAAAATCATAACCCGACCGTGAAACACTATACAACCCATTAATTCCAGATAACCTGGCTGCCGATCGTTATCTACGTGCCGGCGCTTGCCTTCAACCAAGGTACAGTATTAAGTATTATACTTATATATATATATATATATATACACACACACACACACACACACACACACACACGTCATCTACGCGCACACGGGCGCGAGCGCAGAGCAACTTTATACCGTCCTCTTCTTTC
>JAYJLV010007042.1:0-10139 GCA_036873485.1 Torymus texanus | reverse complement strand
TCGTGCGAAAAACGTCTCATGCGGTAAATAATCACCTTCCACACCCGTATCATAATGTACTATTTCGCACTTGTATCGAAAATAACTATAAAATGTTACACAAAAATGGTACTTTTTGCATAATCCACAGTCTATAAAGTTATCTTAGACTTTCTGAAGCCGAATCTTTCAAATCTGCTTGTTTGATTTTTATACAGAAATTGTTTTTATTTTCTCCTACTTGATATCAAACTTCACGGTAGCACCATGAAGACAAGTATTTTATGTACTAAAATTTTTTGGATCATTGATAAAACTTACATAGGATAGTTTTGACAACAAATAAGATGACTGTTACGTGAGAGGTTATGTCGACTTCTCCGTAATGGCAAATAAAAATTTCGGTCCCCGCTCCAGGACATCTATCATTCCCTTACCTTGGGATCTGAATTTACCTTAATCTTGGATATTGGTGGATATGATTCTATATTTAATCTAAGGGCTAATGCAGGGTGCGCGACATTTAATGATCAAAAAGTTAATAAACAAATTTACTATTATAAGTATAAGGTTAAAATAAAATAAAGGTAAAAATAAATTAAAATGCGTGATTGATTAACCAGAAGGGCGGGTATAAGGGACAAGGCCACAAACAAATTATTGAAGGGATGGTTGGGGGCCTACAAGCGTCCGAAGGACCGAGTAGTTATTTCGTCTTTTGAATTTCGCGCGCTGCTCCGTTTGAATTCTCGAGCGCTACGGATAACCAGGGACGCGCCTACAGCATACTTTCTTCCTTCTTCGTTCCTCTTCTTTTCTCTCTTCAAGTTCTATATCAGGACGGATCGTACACTCCGATCTTCAGTAGTTTTGGCGATGCATGCTACAATGCATCCCCCCAACTACTTACTGCACGGAGGAAATCCGGGCTAATTATATTTATATGTAAATATATATAAATTTATATAACTGTGTTTTCCGGGACCTCGACTCCCTTCACTCAGAGTTCGGACACGTGACTAAAGCAATAATGGACCCTGGGGTTACCGAACTCTCAAAGTTTGACCTCTAGAAAAGTCCCGGAAATAACGCTTATTTTACGTAGTCACTTCCAGGCCGTCTCGAAAATAACGTCCCGGCCTGGAAATAAGACAGTTATACAGGGTAAAAGTCCCGGAAAACAGGATGATTTGTCTTTATATGTATGTGTGTGTATATATATATGGGACGTTCCAATACTTTTTTAAAAAGTGTGCGCGGGGGGGGTCATGGATTTTCCTGACTTTAAGTATGTTAAAATACTAGTAAAAGAAGTAAGCTCTGTAAAATTTCAGCTCTTTAAATGTCCTAGAAGTCGAGATTTTGCCATTTAGAAGTCGAAAAATAGGCTTTTTTGAGCTATTTTGTGTCAATTTTGAAACCATACCAAATCGCCAGTTTTTAATATTTTCATGCCATTTACAAAAGGTTTTCTTCGTCTTTGAATTAATCTTCCGATTCCTTCGAATACAAATTCAATTACGTAATTGTTAAGCTCACACATAACCTCAAACTGTAAAACTATTTTTTCATTTTTGCTCCTTTTCAAAGCTACGTAGGATTTTCAATTTTCAATATTTTTATCGTACCAAAAAAGATTCTTTTTGTATTGCAAAAAAAGAAAAAATTTTTTCTTATGAATTTTAAAATTTCAAAAATTGACGGAGAGGCGCCCCCAGGGGTTCCGCTCCACCTCTTCGCACAGGTCTCGCCAGCACTTTCATTTATCTATTTTGATGGCAGCTTTGAGCTCTCTTCTTTTTCTCTCGTAGACCATACGTAGTTCCTCATACAGCGGCCCCCGAGCTGCTCGTTGGTGCAACCTCCTAGCTCGAAAACACTCTCTGCGTATCGCCGCAATGTCTTCGCTCCACCAATAGACTGGTGGGCGTCCTCGGGGGTTGGCCTTTGTACACATTGAGGCATCGCAGGCCGCTGTTAAGGCTCGTGAAAGGCTTTGAGCTTTCTCCTCTGCGGTTCCTTCCAACAGTGCTCCTTCTAGGAAACAGAGGAACGTCTCCCTGTCGAAGCTGGAGGGTGCCCATCTCTCTTTTATCGGCATCTTGTCCGTACATGCCGCCCTACTTGTCAACTGGAGCTTGTATACCAGGGCTTGGTGATCGCTGCCTGTGTACCGGTCACTCACTTGCCAGTCGATCCCGTTTCTCATCAATCTGGGATTGACGAATGTCAGGTCGACTCTAGATGATTTGTCTCCCTTAGAGTAGGTCGGCGTTTTCTCTGAGTTAGCGATCTCAAGCTCCAGTATCTCGAAGGCATCAAGCAGCATACGCCCGCGATTATTGGTCCTCGCGCTGCCCCACTCAGTCGCCCATTTGTTAAAGTCCCCCCGATCACTACTGGCAGTCGGGAGGTGCTAGCACTGGCTACGACGGCGTCCAAGGATCTTGCGAATTCATCGATGTCATCGCTGGGTGGGAAGTAGCAACACTATAGTCGCATACCCGCCACCTCCACCCAAGTGAACCCGGGCAAGGGAGGATCCATCTTTCTTGATATATGGAGATTTCCACATACCCAGATGGCAGCCTTGCTAGCGGTGTCCCTGGCCCAGTTTGGTTCGTTACGGTCCCTGTACTCCTCGCTGACTATGACAATATCGGCCTTCTCTTCCCGAACCAACTGGGACAGCAGGCTCTGGGCCACAACGCAATGGTTCAGGTTGATTTGGAGTACCCTAGCCATTGTTTCTATTCGGTGCCACGTCCTCCTGCAATTTCTACTTGTTATTGGACGTGCAGTCCACTGCTTTATGGCCCTCGCTTCCACACCGAAAGCATTTCACTGACTGATCGACCGTGCTTTTGCAGTCCTTCACTATGTGCCCGTTTTCATGGCACTTAGAGCATCGCGATGGTGCTTCTCGCCGCCGTACCCTGCAGTTCACCCAGACAATTCTGAGTTTCCCACTTTGCAGTAGCTTTTTTGCTTCTGCAACGGGAATCAGAACACTGGCAGCTTGGGTGCCACTATAGGCTTTCCTAAGTTTGACACACTCTGGGGTTACTGTTTTTGACCCGGTCACCGCGGTGATAGCCTCTACTACCTCTTCCGTCGTAGTAGTCTCATCCATGTCCTTGATGATTAGGACTTCTTTGTGGGTCAGCGTCAGGATTTCAGCTGACCCCTTCAGGATGGACGAGGCTATTACTTGAAGCTCTAGGGTTGAAGTACCCGGTCTTCCGAGCTCCAATAGGAGTTCTCCGGCTCGAGTGCGCCTCATCCGCGTGACCCTTTCCCCAAGCTCTTTTAAGTCCAGCGCGTATTTGACCTTCCGAATGATGTCAGCATAGGATACCTCTCCCGATGCCTTAAAAATTAAGACATCGGGTCAAGCGGGTCTTGGTCGGGTCCTTGGCTGTACCTTTGGTGTATTGGGCTATCGGGTCAAGCGGGTCTTGGTCGGGTCCTTGGCTGTACCTTTGGTGTATTGGGCTTGAAGTCGTCCCCGGTCTTTTTCCTCTCTACCGCCACCCAGTCAGTATTTATGCGCTGCTTTTCAGGTGCTTCTGGTATTTGTTGAGGTAGCCCACCGTGGCTTGTCTGCATTCACGTCCTCTTCCCCTCCTGAGCTGTCGGAGGTGAAGGCCTCTCGTGGTTTGTAGGCACCCGTGACGCGCCTTCTTTGCAGAAGAGAGGCGAAGTTTGAGATTCTCCATCCTTATTTGGTCTTACAACCTGTGTCGACCATGCATTTTCTCGGGCTTTGGTATGCTCCTTATGTGCTCTGGCAGTGCTCCTGGCCATTTTCTTTAGCTCTGTATGGAGATTCTTCTTTTCCAAGACAAACTGTACAAGCGACTCGATGTTTGCACTAAGCCGCATGTAGGTCTCCTCATTACTCGGGTAGTGTACGGGGATGACCACTTAGGGTACTACATCCATTCCACATACTTACATGACACCTTTACGTTGTTCTTCCGCTGCGTCAGGCTGACTGACGGTAAAGTGTACTTGGCTCCCCCCAAAATCCGTGGAGCCTGCACCGTCCACCGGGGCTTTCACCCGATCGGAATCGGTGGTGGGATTTCCCGCATCAGCGTGGATTCCCACTTGGAGTATAACGTATTTCTCATACACTGTTTCCATGTTTGGTTTGTATTCGGGGTTCCTTCCCCTAGCTAGTTTTGGTCCACCCCGGGTATTTTATTTCTCCGGTGCCCTTCATATCTGACGAGCTTTCCCCTATCCGCCACCTGGAGAGGTGCCTCATGCGAGGCTAGCAACTCGACACAGGTGAATGTGTGTGTGCGTGTGTGTGTGTATGTGTGTGTGTGTGTACCGGCTATTACTTTTGAACAAATTGACCGATTTTGATGGGACAAAGCTTATTCTCTTCGTTTCGAAGGAGAATAGAGATACTTAACCTATTTTTTCATTTTTTCATTTTTCTTTTGTTTTATAACCAGAAAACGATTTTGAATTTTTCGTTATTTTCATTTTTAAATATGTTGCGGTAGGTATAACTTAATATAATCAAATTTTTCTGAAAGGTCGTCAAATTACCTACAATTTCTTTTTTAAAAGTTAAATTATCTTTAGTCTGTCATTTGTTATTAAAGAAAATATAATTTAAACTTCTTTAATTATTATCTAAATAATTTTTTTAATTTATCGACTTGAAATTTTAACCACTTATTACACTGGTTGAAGGCAATATTTTGGTAAAATTTCAAGTGATTATCTTCATTTGTTTCCAAGAAAAAAATATTTTTGAAAAAAAGTTCTTTTTCTTTCCGACACGATAACAGGAGTAAAAGTCAACCAATCGTCTTGAAATTTGGCACAGAGATAGCTTTTTATATCTTCGAACCGAGTTCATTACCCAAAAAAACCGGTTCATTAGAACCAAAGATATTTGAGGTTAAAAATTGTTTTTACATTTCCGAATCGCGTTTTCTCAGAGAATACTTGATTTATCGACTTAAAATTTTAACCACTTATAGCGTTCATTGAAGACTACATATATTTAATTAAAATTTTAAGTGATTATCTTAATTTGTTTTCGAGAAAATAAAATTTTGATAGAAAGGGCGTTTTTTTCAAGACGACAAAACATGAGTAAAAGTAAACCAATTTTATTTCTTTTTGATCTCAATTCATTTCAAACTTGGTGGACTGTCAAAGTTGTTTCATCCATAAGTGCGTAATATACTATTTTGCAAGAAATTTCTGATATATGACGCATCGGTTCGAAGTTAGACAATGAAATTTAGTGATAGATATTAATATCTTTGTTTGAAAAAAAAAGAAATAAAGTTTTATTATTGAAATTCTTTAGCATTTGTTTTTGTGAAAAATTTATTTTTAAAATTTCACTTTAATTAGGAAACGATGAATTAGTTTGAGGAAGCTAAGTGCCAAAGAATTGGCAGCGGTTTTATTAATCGTCCTATAATAACAGAATATTTCAAGAAAATTCTTTGTTAACTTTCAGAAAATTCTTTGTTAACTTTCAGAAAATTCTTTGTTAACTTTCAGAAAATTCTTTGTTAACATTCAGAAAATTCTTTGTTAACTTTCAGAAAATTCTTTGTTAACTTTCAGAAAATTCTTTGTTAACTTTTAGAAAGTCCTTTCAAAGTCGTTTTAGAAAGAAATCGTGAATGCTTTTCTAATTCGAACAAAGTTATTATAGAGAAATATTCCGAAAAAATTATAAAATCATTTCTTTGTATTATTTTTGGTAAGCAAGAAATATTATTTTGCAAAATCTTGCCTGTAAGAATCTTGGAAGAATTTTAAATTATTCAATGTATTTTCTCGTGTTAGGGTCATTTTAAATAATCCTTCCACCTTATTTCGATTATTTCAAAGATTTATTCACAAAGATTTGTTTATCTTTCAAAGTCCTTTTCAAATTATTTAAGTGGATAATTTCATGAAATATTTCAGGAAATTACTCCATAATTATTTCGTGCTTTGTGATATCGGTGAACTATCGATAATTACACATTTATGAACTAATGAAACAAAAACAGTAACAAATATTCCATCTCAAAATTATTTTATTCCAAATTTTTATTTGCAAGAGAATAGCATAGATTTACTCGGCTGCACATTACAGATTATTCTTCGTTAACAGCTTATTGAAACTATTTTAGGGTATACAGAGTAGCTAGCCTAATTGTACAAGTCGCCTTCTAAGAATTTTCTATGTACTAAAGGACACGAATGTTAATACGTTGTGCTTGTCAATATAAACTATATAAGGTATTTACGTTTATCGTATAATATAGCAATACTTACTTGAAAAAATGTTGTTTTATTTGACTATGACAGTAAGTCAGTTGCTATTTTTCATACAAGGTTTTTTAATTCTAAACTATGTAGTATTGTTAAATCCAGAATAAAAATATGGTAAAAATTGTTTTTCCACATACTATAATTTAAATTATTACCTAAAGTTCAATATCCCATAAAATGTTGCTTGCCGTCTAAAAACTTAGTTACTATAATTTATATAGCTGTTGAAACTATATCGATATATCTATCGTTAACATATTATAGTTTAACTGATTAAAAAATAAAGAGAAGACAGCAATATTCAATTTTACTATACAATATAGTAAACATTACTAACGCTTTTTTTCTCAGTGTAATAAATTAAAAATACCTATACAGAACTAAAAATGTCGAATTAGTAAACATTAAATTTAAGTAAAACAAGTAATACTATTCTGCCCATAGTTAACCAAACTAATGCATTTAGAAGTAATTTTTTTCATGTTTGTTATATAATAGCGTTATAAACCATTTATATTTTTTCAGTTGTTAAACTTCTTCTAAAAGATTTCGATTTTATATTTACGTTAAACAACTTTGTCTTTCAAGAAAATACGTTATCATCGAATAGTGTGGCCTTACTGTCGTTATTGATTGCTCATCAGGCCCAACATTGCATTTGGGTAAATAACTTACGTGCTATTTAACAAATTTTTTTATTATTAAACAGTTATTCGAATCTTCATAATTGTGAATTACTTAAGATTTGGGAAAGATAGAGCAAAGTTAAATTTTATTTTATAATTTTTAAAATTTTTACAAGATATAACTTTGCAACATCTTTATCAAGGCAACGTTTTTACAACAATAAAAATTTTATATACAAATCAGATTTAAACTATTAATAGACATATGTTTTTTACAGATCAGTAAGAATTTTCTTTTACAATACAGACATTCTGATTTTGTCTTTCTTTTAAATCAAAAGCAGGACGATTTTGATTATATGAATAATGTTTTGAAACTTATCGCAGTTTTATATGCATTTGATTCAGGAAAAACTATTATTATATTAGAGGAAACTAATGATGAGATTATTATTTACGATGACATCCTAAATTTAATTTTCGCTTTACAGTATATGTTTTTAATCGTAAATTTACACTATATTTAAATATTATTAACCATAGTACGAATTCCATTTTAAAAGTAAATTTACTTTCTTGTAGAGCAGTAATCTTAAAAATAAAATTGCCTTGTGTCTATCTGCCATTTATCAGTACACTTATAAAAAACAGAGTTACTGGCCCAACTTAGTTCAAGAGCTTTGTAGAAATAGAATACTTTATTTTATAATCGATGTTGAATCGAATGTCAATTCTGGGTACCGTTGGAAACCACTTTTCATCGAATTTCTTAAAGAATGGTTACTTATAAGCTTTAAACTCAAAGATTGTATTGTCGAGAATGATTTTTTGGACGCCTTAAACAAAATTTTAAGATATGTTAAAAACTTGGAATGTTCTAAAAATATATGTGATGAATACTATTTTTCATTTGAAACTTTAGTTGGAAGAGTAAATATTTAAATTTATCACCAGTTTATAATTATCTATTTTCTATTGTAGTTATTTTTATTCTTCTTTTAGGTGATGTGGTTTGATATTCACAAAACTTCTGGCAGTTATATGTATAGTCACGTTTTACAATATAAATGATCTTTGTCTCAGAAAATGATACAATTTGTACATCATTTATTTAAATATGTTAAACAATAAAAGATTGTACTATATTCTATAATAAAATAATCTATAGTCCATATACTTCTTCTAATAGTTATTTCTATTTTTTTTCATTCAATGATTCTACTTACAGATACCAAATATTTAATATGTAAAAATGGAACTAAGACTCAATGCTGCTTATTGATTTATTCCATAAATCTTTTTACAAGTACTCTAGAGAATTTTCTTTCCTTATTAATCTCATGTAGAGTAAATTCTATCCGAAGTCTGTAACTGCGATAATCAACTTGGAAATAACTATGATAATTAAAAAGCACTTATGGTTTATTATTAAATAACTTACGAACAAATAGACAGAATGTTCTGAAATTTTATATAAAACATATTTTTTTCGAAAGAAGCGCGTGCTAAATTTTAGATCGATTCATTAATTATTATTTCTGTAATAAGGGGTGAATTTTTGCCCTTAATTGCAGACTATATTGCATTTACAGACATCATCTTACACATGGAAAAAATCCATGAGGGTAGTAATCTCGCAACTTCAATAATTATTTTAAACAATTAGTGTTTTATGCATGACCACGTTTTTAAACCACATGTCTAAAATACTTAAACGCGGTGAGAATATCGTCCGGAAAAATTTAAAGAAATGCTATAATCTAATAATAAAATAATTGCAATCCGATATAGATTAAGAGATAATAATGAAAACGTGTTAACAACGATTGCAAGCGTTATATTTTAAATAGCTCTATGAATCCTAGACACGTGTGCGATTTTCATGATATGGAAAAAATCCCTATATAAAAATGTCATGACGGGATGTTGTGAAGTCAAGATAAACTTTATGTGATTGGCTCATGAATTACGCATACATCTGAGTCAGGAAGTCGAAACGTCTTCCAGGTTATGACGCGCAACGCGCGCTGTTGAAATCTCTAGTGTTATGCAAAATTGTTATTCAAAGTCATTGTTAGATTTCGAAAAACTGTCGCATTGTGTGAAAAGAAAACCCAAGTAGCCGCGAAAGCACGCATAGACCGATCGCGAACGCCATAGTAAGAGAAGGCATGATTCTGACATTCTTGCCTCTCTCTTTTATGGACACTATATTTGTACTATATTGCTTTGCTCTTACGGCATTTCCACATATCTTTTTTCCAAACCATTTGTCCTAGCAAAACAAATTTTTTTAACAATCAACATTTTACAATGAAACTTACATATTCTTGTAAACATTAGTAAAAAATCTAATGTTTTGATACGAATATTTTAATGTTGTCAATGGAGTTGACAATTTCTACCTTATTTATTAATTTATAGATTTCGACAGCTTCAAAAGAAGACCCAGTAGGAACCAAATTGTAGATAGACAATTTCATGTTGTTAAATACGCGCTGCAGCGATGTTAAATACGATAAAATGCAAAACGTAAAGTGCAAAAAGTACAATTTTGACTCAGTAAAAGGGATTTAAAAATTTTTCAAAATATTGGACTGTTTGGGTAAGAGTATTGTTTTGCTCTTTTGAAATTCCCGCGGTCATGCTCATTAGGTACACGCGAGAAGGACTCACTGCGCCTGCGCGGTGGCAGCACTCACCAAGGCTTATTCCAAATCATCATTGTCGCTACATTGACTAGCAATGTATCAGCGCAGTTGTCGTCTCTTTCACTCTTGTTTATTCTAGTAAGAGTGAACTTGATTTCTGCGGTATCTAAGTATCTTCACCATGATCAAGAAGGAAGCTACCGCCCCTTCTTTTTTCACACGTCCACTTCTAGTCAGACTCTCCACGAGTCAACATAGTGTGTGCTTTCTCATCCTTGGTAATCTTTGTGGATAGTGCATATTACAAGGCCGCGGTTAACCTCAACGGCAGTGATACTCTCGGAATATATCATCAGTGGTGATACACTATGAGGACTGCTCACCGGCCTCACCCATCATCGGTACAACTACATCAGCGTTATATCATCGGCTTTATCTCACCAGTGCATGCCACATCGGCGTGACGTCATCAACTATCGCAGCTCGTCGGTAGAACTCTCTCTCTCAACGGACACGGACTTCTCAAAGTTAATCAACATCGGAAGCGGTACAATCAGTAATATTGTATACGGTCACG
>JAYJLV010007031.1:0-10140 GCA_036873485.1 Torymus texanus | reverse complement strand
TATGTTGAAAAATAAAAATGATTATGGAGAAAAAATGTTTTGTTTCTTTATTAGATCGGAAACTTTTCAGACAACCCTCGTAGCCTTTATACACTAAATCATACATAAACTCTCCTACTACTCGTTAAAATTGGTGCAAATTGAAGGTGATCATTGTCACTGGTGGGATTGTGGAGTGGGGTGTCAATGGAAAAGTAAGGATAAAGCAACCTTAAATATGAATAAAAGATAGATCGAGGTATGCTACATGGCTGCGCATGAATGCGAAAAACGTGCATTAACCGTAGCTTCAGCATGTTGAGTAGATAGGCTATCTCCTCTATTACTGCTCGGAATGGTCACGATCGCTTATCAGAGCGAGCGAATACCAAAGCATAGATATTCTCTGCGAGAGATAAACCTTTTTTCGTTATTGTTAGCACCTGGAAAGATACTCTACAAAATAAGAGTAGCATTATAGTAGCATAAGTAGTAGTATGAGGATTATATTTTCTTTTGCCTGTAAGATGCTGTGCGTGGCATCACTATCATTAACTTAGTATTATCAGTAGAGTTAGGATTATATTCTCTTTTATTTGTAAGATGTTCTATGCAAATAGAGCAACATTAGTAGTTGCGTTTGTAAGATGCTGTGACAGCATAATTATTAGGTTAACATTAGTAGTAGCGATAGAATTAAATTTTTCTTAACACAGGCATGAAATAGGGCCTTTCTCTCCTGTGAAAGTAGGAGAGAAAATTTCGCATTTCGAGCGCCTTTTCTGAAAGTGGTGAGAAATGAAAAACTAGTGAGAAGTGAACATTTCAACTGCGTTATATACGACTCGTAATGCCCAATCCTCTTTCCGACTCACAACATAAAAAAGGCCCTTCCCTGCCTTCGTTAAAAAAATACGGTGTGTAACACGAGAAGAAAAGCTATTTCGGACTCGGGCGAGGTGTTTTCAGCACGAGTTGGCGTCGAGGGCGCCTTTGTTGTAAGATACTCTGAATAAATAGAGTATCATAAGTAATTGCTTTGGTAAGATGCTGAAAATAGCATCGTTATTATTATTATTTTCACGTATCATTGTAGTAAACTCGCAGTAAACTCTGCAGTACATCGTACTGGCGGTTGAATGCGAAATAATTAATCTTGTAAGATTTTGCTGGTCGTTGTAGAGATAGTAAGAGCTAAGGATGCACCTTAGTCAGCGCTGGGCGGCTCAGTCACGTAAGCGGCTCGCTGCGGTCCTACCGAAAGCGGTATTCCATAGAAAGAACTCGTAGTAGTAGTTTAAATGGAGTGCAAATGCGGGCGAACATTGCGATTGTAAGAGCGTCAAGCTTTAGAATAGGGAACGTATCCGTCCGACATATAGTAGTATTTTGTAGTTAAATATTGTACCATCCACCCTTACGGGCATTGTAGCGAGACAAGAGGGATCTTCGCAAAACGCGGAGCGCGTTTCGGTCTTGGAAGGGGGAATTTTTAACGCTCACCATTGAGCATTTCAAGGCAAAATAGTAGTTTTGGTAGCAACTCTCAGCACCGGCTGCTTAAGGCTGCGTCAGGGGCGCCCAAGTAAACAAACAGCGTGCGCACCGCCGTCCCATGCGGCCAATGAGAGCTAGAAAGAAGAAGAACGTATTGCTATGGTGCGAAGAAGAAGGACTGATGGCGCACGTGAGTAATGACTGATGGATTGCGATTGTCGTCGCGCCGCGCTCGGTCACTCCATGGTGGGCCACAGCTGAGTCTAGTCGAAATCGGCTGTGCCACCCGACTCCATTGTGGACCGCTCTACAGCATAGCAGCATTTATTCACCACGCACTATCGTCGACCACCAGCCTCAACACCAGCTACATCCGGCTCCAGCATCAGCTCACGCCAGCCCCAGCACCGACGTCGACAACCACATTGAGCCTCCGACATCGAGTCTTCGCGCTCACCGGCCACTTTCGAGCTGGTAAGTTGTAGGCTACGGCCAAGCTATATCGGCGCCCGCGCCTCTCTCTCGCGCTCGCGTATCTAACTCTAGTCGTCACCTACAGCTTAGATAATTTGTCGAAACGTGATTTTATATTATCGAAACATGCTTGTATATTACCGAAACGCGCACCCATACCGAAACCGTTGCCGAAACATAGTTGATTGTAAAAGCGCTCGCGATCTCGCGCTTGAATTTGCATCCCTTATCCCACTCTACTGCGACTAAGGGTTATATCGCGTATCGTTAGACTTTATTGGAATTAGTTAGATTGCTGGGAGCGACCCAGCTAGCGCTCAACAAAATCTCTTTGTACAATAATTTTATATACCTTTTCTTATTTTCGTATATTATAATAAATGTCAATGTCTAGTTTTAATTGTAGAGTTTTCCTTCAGCGACCCAAGACATTGCCCACCTCCTTGTACCTTTGTTGAAACATATACTTTGCCTAGTTAGTAGTTAGATATTTATAACACTTGTATTTTTCATAGCCTTTTCAGAATAACCCTGCTACCCAGGTCTACCTGGCTAGTAGCCTGTTATAGTATGTATGTTATAAGTATTTATTGTTATAGTTCTATGCTGTTGAAAATATCCAGGCCGATTCCCATGTGGATTATCCACGCGGATTTCAAGTGGATTCCACGTGGATTCAAATGGAAATCAGGGTGGGTCATCCCCGTGGATATCCAAGTGGAAAATCCATGTGGATCGTCAACGTAGATATCTAAGTGAGAAATCTATGAGGATTATCCACGTGGATATCCAAGTGAAAAATTCCTTACAAAAACTGCAGTTTAAACTACTGCCAAAACTATTGGCTGGAATTCTGTTGAACCACATGTCGCCAGTATAGTATTTTCGGATATCATTTAACGGGTTATTATGTAAGTATAGTATAACTACTTGTTATTTTTGCCGATTCTTTTTTTGACATTGGAAAACAGCAAAATATTCCCCTAAATCTTATAACAAGAAAGGCACATTAAATTTTAATTTTTGACTGTTTATCATTAAAAAAAGCCCATAAAAGCAGGCACGCGCCTGCAGTAGTGATAACGTTGAAGACGAAGACACGATTCAGTCGACGTCGGACAAAAACGACGACAAACCTTAAGAAGGCTGGCAGACGGGGAAGAAGAAAAAGAAAAAGTGAGAAAGTGTAGCGCAGGACAGAAGGTTCCGACGGATGCGCAGACGCTAACAGAACCGTATGACACAGACGACGTTTGACCCAAGGAGCTCCCAAAAAGCGGGAAGGAGCGGTGTTGATCCGAATCTCAGACGGTCAGACGTTTAGGGACGTAGTACGGACGATACGTACGATTTATGACGCCGACAATATCATCGCAGTTAGAGGCGTAACAAAGACGAAGGACGTCGCAGTTCTTGTATGCACTAAAGGAGACGGACACGACCTCAGTGTACGGCTTCGGGACGCTCTGGGTGACCAAGGGCTCAATAGAACCATGAACCCAAAAGTCACCTTAAAGATAGTGGACTTGGACTGCATCACAGATACGGACGAAGTACGGAACGCCCTCACGAGGGAACTGAAAACGGCTACGGATGGAAGGATCGCAGTCCTGGGCCCAAACAGCCGGGGACAAAAGATGGCCATCTGCGAGCTCGACACACGAGACGCGGTACGACTCCTTGAGATGGAACGTATCAAAGTCGGATTTGTCAACTGTCGAGTAAGAGCGCGACGGATGGTGCCGAGATGTTACAGGTGCCTTGGTTACGGGCATCACCGGCAGGACTGTACTGGACCGGACAGACGAGACTGCTGCTGGAAATGCGTCCAGAAGGGACACGCTGCAAAGGCCTGCTTCCTGCAGGCCTGCTCTGCAAGGGCACTCCCTCCTGTTTCCTCTGCACACCACAGAGGGGGCAGGATGATGGCGCACGTGCCGGGTACTCTGTTTTTAAGGCGGCTTTGACGGAGGCAAAGACAAAACAGAAGACTTCACGCCCATAATAAATATGACGATGGTTCTTCAAGGTAACCTGAACGGCAGCAGGTTGGCGCACAACCACGGACCAAGCAAGCACGGATGCCCCATAAGATTGACCTAGTACCTCGGAACAAAAAAATAAGAGTGGATTAAAATTTTATGTTATAAATGTATATGTAAGAAACGTAGATAACGCATATGCGTCAGAATAAATTCGCGAATACGTCTTACATTACATAATTTAATTATTTCTTATTAATATTAAAAATTAAAAATTTATAAAAGTATTTTATTTGATTTCTTGGCTTCTATTTCGATCAAATGACACCAAATTTATATTAGATTTAACACAAAAATTTATTCTATTACTTAACAATATTTAAAAGTAAAATTATAAAAATAATATAAATGGTATGAAAATTCGAAGGAAATCCTAACGGTCAAATTTTATGGCTTTTTGGCGACGCTTCGTCGCGTACGTGCATCGGCGGGATGTACTGGCTTTTTCGAGTAAAGTCGTAAAAACTATCCCCTTATTTTAAATAGGAGGAAATGCTTTCCTCTTTGGAAAAAGTCATTCGCTTGAGAGTGCTCTGTTTTATTTCACCTTAAAACAGGAAGAATGTGGTATCCCGCATGTGCGACAAAATTTGACCGTTAGATGAGAACTAGTGAGAATCTAAGACGCCGTTATATATTTTTTTTAAAGATTTTTTCATTTTCCGAAATTCCAAGATTTATGAAGACTCAACGTCGGTGGAGATCGGTTGCCTCAGATAGTCATTGAGATGGGCGCGGATGTGATACTAATAAGTGAACCGTACCGACACAGAGACACAACTACCTGGTACATTAATCACTCCCGCTCCGCGGCGTTGTGGATTCGGGGTGCTGTATCGCGGATAACGGGCCATGGGAAGGGCGAAGATTACTTTTGGCTGACGATTGCTGGGGTAACCTACGTCAGCGTATATATCACTCCGAACTGCACCGCCGCGGAATTCCAACGGAAAGTGACAGCCCTCGAGGACGCGATGCAGGGCATCACCGGCGACGTGATTCTCGCGGGGGATGTAAACGCCAGGGCCATCGAGTGGGGCATGACCACGTCGAACAAACGTGGACGGCTACTGTTGGAGATGGCCGCGAGGCTTATTTTACCTTAAGGCAGGAAGAATGTGGTATCCCGCATGTGCGACAAAATTTGACCGTTAGATGAGAACTAGTGAGAATCTAAGGCGCCGTTATATATTTTTTTTTTTTTAAGATTTTTTCATTTTCGGAATTCCAAGATATAAGAAGACTCAACGTCGGTGGAGATCGGTTAAACCATCCGACGTTACAATCTTATTGCAATTCTGATGGTAAATAATAGAATAATTTCATGGCTTAATTTAATAAACCTTAAATGAAAATAAACGTTTTTATAGGCCGGGAGGCTGAACAGGATTTTGTCAAAAAAGTTTCGCGGTCGTTTCTTTCATAATATGGGAAAAAAATATTGAACAAGTAAAGAATATTATCGCACATGAGATTATAAATAATAGAATTAATTGATGGGTTAATTTAATAAATAATAAAATGCATAACAAAGAATTTGTATTCAGGGCGGCTGATCAGGATTTTGACAAAAAAGGTTCGCGGTTGTTTCTTCGATAATGTGGGTAAAAAACATTGAATAAATAAAGAATATAATTGCACACTAGATTATAAATTTTTTTTTTTTTTAACCCCTTTATTTCTTATAATCTGTCTTCGCGAGAATAAGTAATTATAATATATTATATACAGTATATAATAAAAATAAGTAAAATACAATATAATACAAATAAGTATAATACAATTAACCTAAGAGTACTTTCCCGCTGGTTAGTACATGTAGTTTCTGAAGGGACAGAATTTTTTATTTACATTTTAATATAACTTTATAATAGCTGTTCAATATATACATTATATTACAGAATTTTGTACTTTTTTAATCTTGATACAGTAATATGTTTGTTTCAGAGTTCGGTTGCGAGTTCGCTTAAGTGATTTGAGAGTCTATTTTTGTATTTTTGATGAAATTTTTGGTTTTTTCTTTGACTGTAGATATTTTCAAGTCTTTGTTGATTAATTCATTTGGAATAAACCATGGAGCGTTTACCATATTTCTAAGCGTTTTTGATTGTTATCTTTCAATAATATTTATATTTGAATCCGATGCAGATCCACATAGTTGAATGCCATATGTCCAGGCAGGCTTTAATATGCTTTTATAAAGAAGTATTTTATTACTCAGTGCTAGTTTAGATTGGTTACCTAGTAGCCAATACAGTTTGCGTGTTTTTATATTTAGTTGTTTGCGTTTCGTCCGTATGTGATTTTGCCATGTAAGACGACGATCAAGATGCATGCCAAGGTATTTTACGCTATCGTTTTGAGGTATGGTTTTACCATTTAAATAAACAGGTGGACATGTGTCTTTGCGTAAAGTGAATGTTATGTGTGTAGATTTATCTTCATTTATTTTTATCCTCCAGCGTTTGAACCAATCTTCGATTTTACTGAGGTGATTTTGTAATTGTGTAGCGGCTAGGATAGGGCATGAGTGTGTTGATAGTACGGCTGTATCGTCGGCATACGTGGCTGTTGTGGTGTTATCCATAACTGATATACCAGCAGTGAAGAGTAGATAGAGCGCTGGACCCAGAACACTGCCCTGAGGTACGCCAGCATTTATTGAAAAGAGATCTGTAATTGTATCGTTTATTTTAACTTGAAATGTTCTGTTTTTTAAATATGATTTCAGTAACTTGTAGAGAGATTTGGGTAGGTATCTTTTCAGTTTAATTAATAGTCCTTTGGGCCAAACTTTGTCAAAAACTAGAGCGACATCAAGAAAGGCAGCAGTGCAGTATTTATTACTTTCAAAGGCGTTCCTTATTGTTGATGTCATTCGGTTTACCTGTTCTATAGTTCCATGTCGATTATGAAAACCAAATTGATGACTTGGAATAAGATTTTTATCTCGAATAACCGGATTTTATCTGTTTAAACTAATTTTTTCGCAAACTTTAGACATGGTTGGTAGGAGGGTAATTAGCCTGTAAGATGACACTGACTCTAGATTTTTGCATGGTTTAGGAATGAGTATGATTTGAGCAACTTTCCATTGAGCCGGAAAGTAGTTTAAGCGAAAGATTGCGTTAATTATTATTGTCAAAAATCTTATTGCTTTTGGCGGTAGCTTTTTGAGAATTTTACCGTTAATTCTGTCGTATCCTGGAGTTTTCTTGTCTTTAAGATTTCTTATAATTCGTTGCACTTCTTTGGCTTTTACATTTTCTGCTGGATTTTCTTGTGTACTTTGGTCTGTATTTTCTAGTAGTTTATTTTCTTCTTGTTCCATAATATTTGATATTAACGGTTCGAAAATTTTGCACAGGTGTTCTGGGAATAAACAAGCTTTTTCCGGATCACTTCTTGCCCAGCTGCTATTTTCTTGCCTAATTGGAGGAATGAATGGTTCCATAGCGAGTAGTCGGACGCTACCGTGGGAGTCAAGTTTTCTAAATAATTTTGGATATTTTCATTTTTTCTTCGTATAACATTATTTTTAGGTCCTTGGTTACTTTATTTAATTTAGTTTTGTTAGTTTTTGTCCGAGTCTTTTGCCACATTTTTCTTATTGTTCTTTTTTCGTGAATCTTGTCGAGTATTTTTTTGGGAATGTTATAATTGGCCCATTCCAATCTTTAATGGTTACACTGGTTGTTTGGAGATAATCATCTGTATTTTTTAAACATTCATATGTTAAATGAGTCTTTCCACTTGTGTGTTTCGTGTCGTATACATGATAATTTGGGATTCTAATATAGCTTTTTTCTGTGAAATGCGTCTCCGATAAAGTCAATATCATGTTCTATCAGAAACTTCTGTAACTCATCGATCCTACTTGCGAGACCGTTAGCGTTCCAAAAAGAGATCCTTATATTATTGATGCTGAATTTTGCTAAGCAATCTTGTGAGAAGATTTAGAATAGTATTCATTCTTGTAATTAGCTGAGTCATCATGGCCTCGAGTTTGTTGATATTTGGTGTTATTGTTTGGGTCGTCATCTCGTTTTGATTTACTTCTGTTTCGATTTGATGTGTATTATCCATAGTAGCTTGCGCATATGAAATATTTGTTTTGAGTCGATTTGACTGTGCGAGATTTAATTCTTGAGTTGGATACTGGTTTAATTTTGTGTCTCTTAAAACAGGGTACAGCTTCTGTTGGAGCTGTTTGCGAACGGTACATCCCTTGTAGCTGGCTGGATGGTTGCCAGCACAGTTAGCATATTTCACCTCTTGCACTTTGGTCTTAATCGAACAGTCTTTCGTTAGATGATATTCAGCACATTTAACACAAACAGGCGTTTTGTGGCAATAAGTTTTGTATGACCAAATCCTTGACATCTGACGCATTGCGGAATATCTCTTTTTTTTTTGCGAGGAGGTTCAAAGCTAACTATCGTATTGAGCAAGTGATATATTCCATAAATTTCTTTGTTGTTTTCACTCGACTCTAGTTCTATGAAGAAAAGTGGCAACGGTTTTTGTGATGTTTTGTTAGCAATATTAGTTATTCTTGTAACTTTATGGTTCTTCTCTTCTATTTCCTTTTTGAGTTCTTCTACATCAACTGACGGGTGCATATTTCTAAGTACTATTTATAGGTTTTGTCCTGTTTTCTCTGATAAGTGTAAAATACCGTATTCTTTTTTTTAAGCTCTTCTATTATTAGTAGGTATTTTTCTGACATATTTGGCTGGATCTTATCTTCGTTATTTGAGAGTAACTTGATAGTGTAGTTGTTTTCAGCTATTTTATTTAACAGCTCTTTCAGTGGTCGTATGTCTTCCACACCACTGACATATATTGGTGGAGATTTTTGTGAAGTTACCTTATTGTTTGTGTTTTTATCTTGGATGTTTTATATATATGTGAAGTTTGTTGTAGAATTGTGAATGCATTTTGAGTGTCTATAGGTTTGTTTAGCCAGTAGTCCTGTATATACGTTTGACGTTTCTTTGTGAAGTTTTGTTCGTCCGGACTACTTCTGCCTCTTTTACTTCTTGCTATTTTCCAATCTTGACTTTTAATATGGTATGTCTTTTTTTCTGTTGGGTCAGTTATTTGTGGTTTAGCGGGTGGAGTTGTGAAAACTGTTTTTGTCGGTGTGGTGGCCGTTATAACTAATAGTAAAACTTTAAGTTTTTAAAATTGTATTCGGTACGCGTGATTAGATTGTTGACATAAACACGTCTATATTGCACGAACTCTAGTGAGAAACTGAGATTATAAATAATAGAATAATTTGATGGGTCGATTTAGTAAACAATAAACTGAATAACAGTGAATTTTTAGGCAGGAAGGCTGAACAGGATTTTCACAAAAAAGGTTCGCGGTCGTTTCATTCATAATATGAGAAAAAATATTGAATAAATATAGTATATTATTGCACACCAGATTACAAATAATAGAATTTACTGATGAGATAATTTAATAAACAATAAAAGGAATAACAAAGAATTTGCAATCAGGGCACCTGAACAGGATTTGGTCAAAAAAGGTTCGCCGTCGTTTCTTTCATAATATGGGAAAAACATATTGAATAAAAAAAGAATATTATCGCACATGAGATTATAAATAATAGAATTAATTGATAGATTGATTTAATAAACAATAAAATTAATAACAAAGAATTTGTATTCAGGGTGGATGAACAGGATTTTGACAAAAAAGGTTCACGGTCGTTTCTTTCATAATATGGGCCAAAAATATTAAATAAATAAGGTATATTATCGCACATGAGATTATAAATAATAGAATTGATTGATGGATTGATTTAATTAACTATAAAACCAATAACAAAGAATTTGTAGTCAGTGCGGATGAACAGGATTTTGACAAAAAAGGTTCGGGGCCGATTCTTGAAAAATATGGTCAGAAATTATTCAATTATAAAAATATATTATTGCACACCAGAGTGTAAATACAAAAATTATTTGATCGGTAAATCGAGGAGCGTGGGAGCGCTCCGAAGGCAAGTATATAGAAGAAGCCTTATAGGAACGACCGCGTGATGATATACATTGAAATGTGTGTCCGAGAATTTCAATTAGTTACTACAATTTTCAACGCTTTTATATGAACTCAAATAAAATAATAACATGCTTTA
>JAYJLV010007020.1:0-10141 GCA_036873485.1 Torymus texanus | reverse complement strand
CCATTCCTTCCCAGCGGGGAAGGAAGACGAGGAAGTTGAGGGCCCTCGTAGCACCGTCGCTGCGTAGCGGCCACGCGAGTGCGAGGTGCGGAATCGTGCGAACCTGCGGCCCGAGCAGGATAACGCGAACCACCCCAACGGGAGATAAGTCTGTAGCCGGTTGCGCAAGAGTACGCGTAAACTCCTCGTCTGGCGCCGTATATAAATTCGGCGAGGAGTCGATAATGAGAGTGTATTAGAAGCAGTAGCGTACGGTATAATCGGGACGCCGAATTTTATAATACGTGCGAAATTACCGTGTCGTAACATTGTCAGAGTCTGAAACATTATCTATATCAAGTTGTGGGAGATTTTTTTCCTTTATTTTTTTCAAATTTGATTTTATCGTTAAAAAACTTTTTTCGAAATCTAACGTTTCATTGTCTTCGTACTTAAAAGGATCACAGTTTTCAGTTTCAATTGTATTATTCTGTATATAACACGGTTTCTTTTTTATAATACTTATAAAACTTTTGACATCAATTATGTCATTTTTCTTTATATTATTTTCTATTCGTAGAGATGTTATTTCATTTGTTTGATTATTTTTTCCAGCCAGACTAACATTTTTCGTTTTAATCAAATTTTCTGAATTTTTTTATTTTGTCTTCAACATTTCCATTTGTATGTTTTTCTTCATCTTCATTGTTTTCATAATACTCACTTGTATCATTAACTTCAGTGATAATTACTGTATTGCAGTCTTTCACATTGGAGTCAGCTAAATCAAGGGCTTTATCGCATGTTTCGGAAATTTCTTGTGAAATTTGCACGTTCAATTTTACTTCTATTCCCATTGTATATTTTTTTCGTCTTCATTGTTTTCATAATGATCACTTGTATCATTAACTTCATTTAAAATTACTGTATTGCAGTCTGTCACATTGGAATCATCTAAATCAAATTCTTTGTTACATGTTGAGGGAATTTTTTCCGAAGTTTGGACATCCAATGTTACTTCTGTATAATCACCTTTTATTGAGTTGCCACTCTTAGAAAATGTATTACAATTAACGTTAGTTGATTCATTCATCTCCTTATAAAGTAATACCCCCAATGACCACATCTTCGGTCTCTACAGGACATTACTCTCATTTTTTCTTCATTTGCCGGTTGATTAGCAGCAAGCGTTAAAATTTCTTGAGTTTTATTTTCTTCTGCACGAAATATTGTCGTCGTGACATGATACACCCTTACAAATACACCGATTTCATAATCGGTATCAAATTGATTCATAGCACCCATATATCTCTGATAGTCTTCAGCGTTTTTATAGACTTTTTTGATGTAAGTACTTAATAATAAATCTCGTTCTTCTTCCCAATTTTTAACAGTAAATTGGACAATTGTTCTTCGTCTTCCATGTGAAATTCTTCTGTTTTATATAAATAATATGAACATCAGCGGAATAAACAATTCCAATGTGAATAAATGAAATAATATATTAACTTCCATAAACAAAAAAGGCTGTTAGTAATAAAAAATAGCTACGTGGTAGCTCTAAAGACTTTGAATAGTCTAGTCGGAGTATTGGAAAGCTTCTATGGTTAAATTCACTTTAAAGAAATAGCTAAAAAAATATTCTAAAAACAATGTAAAATTGAAATTCATAACATTGATTTGTTCAAGTTTTTAAATTTTATAGCAAATATTTAGTATTTGATTATTTAACTTGTAAATTAGTCTGTAAGTATACTTACATGTACATACATCATACAACGGAAGTTATATGTAGTTAATAATAATATAGAAGTAATCTTACCCGAATTTGGTTGCAAAACTGATGATACATTTCCTGCTGCTACTACAGAAGAAGCAGTACTATTGTGATCAGAGGGAATAGTAGATAAATGTGCAGGAGTACCAGAAGGAAATGTAAGGCAAACATGCTGCATTTAAAAATGGATTTTGCCCTGAAAATAAAAATAAATTACTTTTTTATTCATAGAGGAAGAAAACATAATGAATGACATTAAGAATGAACTTACCCATTGTCGATGGATGTACTCCTTCCGGTAATTAAAGTGGAGAACAAAAATTTGCTGGGTTAACAAATGGATTTAGACCTAGTAAAATATAAAATAAAGAGTAATAAGAAATAAATTCTATATAAGATTTGATGATGAATACATAGAAGGAGATAAAGAGCTTGAAAGGAAGACTGGAGAAAGTAGAAAGAAGTATGGAGTTGGAAGACAAGAAGTTTCTGAGAGTTGAAGACGTAGACAAAGATTATACACTAGTCATCAAGAGAGGATGGAAGTGGAACGGAGAGAAGGTGAGAGACTGGTTAGATCTCAGAATTGGAAAGGAGGATTGGCAGACTAAGCCTATGGAAAATGAAGCAGGCATGATGACTAATACTAATATTTAAGGACAAGTACGTACAAAAATACATGTGGAGAAAGGCAGAGAGAGAGAGCATCTGAAGAAAGAATCTTTACGCTGGATGAGTTGCTAACAGCAGCACAGAGGAAGGAAAGGTGGACAAAGGCTGGAAAAGAAAAGCAGTTACGCAGTAGAAACAGAGAGAGAGAGAAAAATAAAAAGAATACAGCAAAAGATAAAAGTAAAGGCAGAATAAAAGAAAACAAGAAGCAGTTATTATTTTATTTTTATTATTATAATTATATTACCTAAATTCGTTTGCCAAATTGATGCACCTCCTGCTGGTACTATCGAAGGAGCATTACCATTAATAACAGTTGGTGCGGACGAATGGTCCAAGAATGTTGACCAATTTCCCACATTTAAAAGTGGATTTTGTCCTGTAAACATCAAATAGAAATAATAAAATACTTTTTAATCTATAGAAGAGATGAGAAAATAAATAATAAACTTACCCGTGGACAATTGAGGTACTGCATCTTGCGTTCGAAGCAACGGAAAAAATGGATTTAGTCCTATTGAACACAAAAATAAATATTATAAAAATTAGATTTAGAGACGGATATATAGAAATACGGAAAAGAGTCTTTTATTTTTAAAATAAACTAACCTCTATATGGATTAGACTGCCTTGGAGGGATCGTTGGTGGTGTGCGCACTAAAAAAAAAATAATATTACATTAAATAAAATTAGTTTTTTGTTATTTAAAAAGAGTAAAAACAAACCTATATGTGAATGATTAGCCTGTCTTACAGGAATTGAGGGGCTGGAAACGAAAAGGGCATATAACGCGAAATACCCGAAAAACTATTGTCCAATAGATAACAAAAATAAACTTATTAAAATTGTATACAAAAATATAGGCATATACAGTATGATAAACTGCACAGTTTTTCTCTTTATGGTTTTTTAATCGAACCAATATTTTCCGAGTTAAAAATTAATTAATGCAAAAAATGGTAAAGCTATAAATCAATGTTTTTTAAAATGTATATCGCTCTCACTCACTGAAAATGGCACGAAATGCTTTGAAATTTAGTATGTACACTCATCAAGCATTACTGATGTTGACAATTAAGCCGAAATAGCGAAAAAGTTTAATTGTTTATTAACAATATTGAATAAATCATGAAACACGTGCACTCTCGTCGCAGAAACTTTGCCGACAAATCGCTGTTACTCAGTAAATTTGGCAGATGCAGATTTGAAACTTTGCAAAAAACTTCTTTGTTTATAACGCGACAACTTTCTCGCTGACAATTTGTTCAAACTCAAACTTTATAACAGACTTTTTGTCGGCAAAGTTTTTGCGACGAGAGTGCACGTGTTTCATGATTTAGTCAATATTGTTAATAAACAATTAAACTTTTTCGCTATTTCGGCTTAATTGTCAACATTGGTAATGCTTCATGAGTGTACATACCAAATTTCAAAGCATTTCGTGCCCTTTTCAGTGAGTGAGAGCGATATACATTTTAAAAAACATTGATTTATAGCTTTATCATTTTTTGCATTAATTAATTTTTATCTCGGAAAATATTGGTTCGATTAAAAAACCATAAAAAGAAACTGTGCAGTTTATCATACTGTACATGCCTATATTTTTTGTTTTACAATTTTAATAAGTTTATTTTTTTATCTATTGGACAATAGTTTTTCGGGTATTTCGCGTTATATGCCCTTTTCGTTTCCAGACCCTCAATTGGTGGTGGCATCATGCACTCTAAAAATTAGAATAAAAATATTAATTAAAACCGAATAAAAATAATAAATTACATTAAAAAAACTTAGTATTAACTTCTATTTTGAGCATTAGAAGGCCCTGAAAGATCTACTGCTGATCCCTCTGAAAATAAAAATACAAGTGTATAATTAATAACTAATAAATAAATAAAGAAGAATAATAAAAAAAAATCATATATAACAATCATATATCACATTCATTAACGTTGCTATCTCCAAGACCCATACCGACCTCCATTTTATTTACGAAATTCATAAACTAAAACATAAAAACGATAATAAAAAGGGATGTATAAAATTATACTTACTGAATTTTCATTTTCAGAATTAGCCATGTTTAATTGCCTTTGCATATCCTGACACAATGCATCTGCATCAGAATTTTCTATATTTGCCATATAAGTTAAGTAGGTACTTACTCTTGGAAGCAACGGCGGATAAAACAAAAGCAAGTTGCGAGGAGAATGTGAGGGTGGCGAGGGATATAGAAGAATAAAAATATCAGGTTTTTACTACCATCTAATATACATTGGTATACAGGAAGGGTGGCGCCTCGCGGCGGCTACCTTCATAGGTTGCGTACAACCGAAGGGAACGTTTCCTTCTATCGTACCCCTACTATAGGAGTGTGTGTATATATGAACAGGAAACCGGAAGTGGGAAGAAAACGAAGTCTGACGATGAGCTGATGATGATGGAGAAACTTTACAATCGGAAAACAGACATCACAACATCATCAAATTTTTCACTATTTAATATCTCTAATATGAGAACATCTTTTTACGCGAAACTTTTTGTGCAACATAGTATAACAATATAAAGCATGTTGTTATTTTATTTGAGTTAATATAAAATCGTTGAAAAATTTCAGTAAATATTACAAAATCTCGGGTGCCCATTTCAAAGTATATGTAGCGCGGTCGACCCACAGGCTTTTTCTACATTGGAGGACAGAAACTTGCCTTCGGTGCACTCCCGCGCTCCCCTGCTCCTTGATATACCATTATCATTTGCATCCACTTTTGAGTTTTTAACATCTGAGACATTAACATACTAAAAATCTAAACAGCGTAGTTTAGCAAAAAAAAGTTAAAGTACAAAATGGACTCCCATTTTTAAAACAAACGTATAATCCTATACAAAAAAAGACATTGACTTGAGCTTGACACCTCTAATGATTGTGATTGGTCGATTGGAAATAGACATGTGAAATTTGTTTGGCACATGATAAGGTGTGCGAAGAGCGCATGACTCTTATACTAACTAAAAAAAAAACATAAAATAGTAAAAAGGTATAAAAGAATAAAACAAAGAGCAAAATATTATCGATTCTTTTCTGCATTGATCTGCAATTCAACCCCATTCACTAACCCAACACGGCCAAATATTTCTACGCTCACCTTAATTAGCAAACTGCAATCGACCGCTACCACCCACCCACACACTCTTAATCTCGACGTCTGTTCTAAACGCGTGAGCACAGGGGTGTTAACCGAGCGACAAGCTCCACTCTTGCGTGTATATAGACCGCTGTAATCGAGAGACAACAACAGAAGCAGTAGCATGAGCTCATGGTTGCGAATAAAGCAACAACATAAGGAACACAGCACGGCATCGCCGCGGCAGACGGACGCCGCGAGATAAAGAGAGGGAGAGAATACTGCGCCAGGACGCCAACGCGACGCGCTGCCATCGTCGTCGTCGTCGTCGTCCTCGACGTCTCAAGTGAGCGCCGGCTCCAATTAAGCTGGTGCTCACGCGCGCGCGCGGGCTTGCATTCATTACCAATTTCCTGGCCTGCTCCCCTTCTCTCTCGCTCTCTGTACACTCCATTATTTTCTCGACACGTACCTCCCTCTAGCTATTACACACACACACACACACACACACACACACACACACACACATATATTATATACATCATACAACTACTACTGTCTGTGTCTGCTGGCTCTCGCTTTATGGCGGGAGGGCCGCGCGTGTCTCGTCCATTGAATGAGAAAGAGAGAGTGAGGAGTGTTAATCCCGAGCGAGTGCAGGTATAGTAGGCGGGGGCCGAAAAACGAGGAAGAATTTTACGGCTAGTAAAATGGCAATCAGACCGACGAGCAGAGGCGCTACAGTAGTGCCAAGTCTCGCAGTGTACTGCTAGCTCTATCTTTTTGAAAGCGCCGTGTGTGCGGAAACAGAGTGAGAGAGAGAGAGAGAGAGAGAGGGGAGAGGTACTACACGGATTTTCACGCTGAGAGAATGAGGTAGAGAAGTGTACTGTACGTCTGTGTGTGGTCTGATTTCGGGGCTTTCGCATATATACGAGGTGCATGGCCCGCGCTACCGTGATTTGAGGTTCCTGTGTCTGTCTATGTCTCTCGGTCTGATTTCTATTCAACGTGTCGAATGGGAATAGCGTGGCATAGTAGGGGAGTTCTATGTGTTGATGCGCACGATGAACGTATATTATAGGGGTGGCGTGGAAGACGTACGTATATAGTCTTGAATCGGGTTTAGTGTGTGTGTGTGTGTGTGTATATATATATATATATATATATATATATATAGTTGTTCATATTGTAGAAGTTATAAAATAAGTAGCAATTTTTACTATATGCTGTAGTAAGAAAATGAGTTTGTCCCATCGCTATTATAAAAAATAGTATTTTATCCTATAAAATTTTTCTCCGTGCATGAGTAGGTTTTTGTTAATTGTAAATGTTAGTATACCATAAGTATTTGCAAAGATGTTTCCAACTACAATTTCTCTATTTACACTTTTACGTTTATTTTTTTCATCTCTCCTTTTCTTATAAGATTGTTTTTGGCGAATTAAATTTTAAAATTCAAAGAACCCCACTGATTCCTACCTAAAGAAAAAGTTTTTTAAAATCTTCTTCTTCGTCAAAAAGGCATAATATACAACGACCATCATCGTTCCAATTAAGCTTAAGAATCCATCCACAGTAGATACGCGTACTTTTTACCCTTTGAAAAATAAAAACAGCACCGTGCGCTCGGCCATTAATTCATTCAAATAATTCATCATCCCCCTTCTCTCTTCACTCAAAAAGACGGACGCCTGACCTGCTTCGCCTCGAGCTTTTCAAGCTATGCCGCGTATACAGAAATACACATACACACGTGCGCGTGCAAAGGTTGAGAAAGGCACGCGCGCCATCGAGCATGTAAAGCCTGAGTCCTTGGAAAACGCGCGAGTCTAGTCTCTATCTCTCGCGCAACTCCTACTACTACTGCTCTTCAGTGATGGGAGGAAAAGGGAGAGAGAGAGAGAGAGAGAGAGAAGCAGGCCAAGCACTTGCCTCGTTAGCGAATCATTAGCGACTCTTCCCGGAGACTCTCTCTCTTTCGCGCGCGGACGGGCAGCGCCAGCCGCCACGGCACATAATTGCGCGCAAACTCCTGGCGCCGATTCCGATGCGGCGCGCGGCTTTCATCCCTAAAAAGCCACTTGTTTTTACGCGGCCTTGCCTTTTCTCTCTCTCTCTCTCTCTCTCTCTGTCTATGCGGACTGGCCAAACGCGCTTTGAAGACTTTCTCTCTTTTTCCGTCGTCGGCTATTTCTTTTTGTATTTCTTTTTTTTTTTTTTTTTTGAGCGGTGGTCTTGTTACTCGTCGTCAGTCGGGAGTTCGTCACGGGTGAGCGAGGAAAATTTGGCGTTGCCAGAGATTTTCGTGCTGTGTTGGGTGTATTGTAGCGGCGGTGATGGTGCTCTTGAATCTTCGAACGATGCTCGAGTCTGTTCATTTAGCGCTGCGAGGATCATCGTAACGAGGCGTGAATTGTTCAGAAGGTCCGTCTTTGTTAATTATCATTTCTCTAGCTTCAGATCAGAAAAATATAAAATATTATAATTATTATTATTGGACTTTTACTAAATAACTCGATAGCTACGTTTACCTAACAAGTAACAACTATATTGTAGCCCACAGAAAAACTTCGCAGAAAAAAAAAAAAAAATTGATCCGAATATCGGTGTTTGACTACAAATCCTATAACTTTCACTGTGCAGTTATAGAAAACTGCAAACATCCGTTTTATTCTCCGTTTAAACTTCCAAATCGCAACTAAACATTTTGTTGTATTTTCGACGGAATATATCCCAATAAAAAAAAAAAAAATACAAAAACGAATCCCAACCTTTTCCCAATGTCTCCTCCTCTCCCGCCTCGCCATTTCTTTTCTTTCCATCCTCGTATACTCGAAAATCGACTTCGCATCCGGAATAACACTCGTACTCTAGCGTTTGGAAAAAGCCTCACGTACCATTTTCAAAGGCCCACGCGCGTGCGAAGAGAAGGAGAACGTCTCTCCAGGCATCTGGAGATATAGGAAAGATCTGTCTCTATCGCGCACAGATATCGCGCAGAGAGTGCGAGAAACAAAGTTTAGAAGTGTGCGTATATATATATATATATATATATATATATATATATGCAGGAGGGAACATGGAGGTGTTGAGTTTTGCGTTCTCTCTGTCTCTTGTGTCAGATGGAGGGAAACTAATTTGCTAGAAGTTTGGATGGATGTGCTCGCACACGCGCGTATATGGAGATGATATGAGCGAGTTTTCGTTTTTGAGCGAATTCGCGCGGCATTGTAGGGTAATGTTATTCACGTTTGAATTAAACATGTAGACAGAACTTTGACTTTCATTTTCTCGTTACGAGAAAAAAGAGAAAATTGGTGTTTCTCGGTTATCTATATGTAAGACACCCACATTGAAGCTCACCTGGTACAGTAGTACACTTCTTTTCCTCGTCCACTTTTCAGAACGAGAGCACGAATTCGCGATATTAATTAGACTGCTGAAAAGTTAGCAAAGAGCCTCTCTTCTTCTCTCTCTCTCTCCTTTGTTCAACCAGAGGTGTCAGTTTACTTGAAATTCTACAAAGTTTAGCGCAAGGGCTCGTATTCTCTTCTTCTCCGTAGGGAGAAGAAGAAGAGAAAAACACGAATCGCCAAGTGCTCGTAAAGCATTTATTCTAGGTGTAAAATTAATTAAGCTGCAGTGTATTCAAGGATTTTAGTGTGTGCCGCGTGCGCGTGGATGAGAGCTTGAAAGAAGTGGATATACATACGTATATACACGCGTTTAAGCTGGGCTTAATGAAAACTTTTGCAAAAGCTGCTACACTCGCTCGTGCTTATCTATCCTAATAAAAAATTGGCACATCCCGTGTTAAACATTATGGCACCATTTTAATTGGCTACCACCACAATCAACGATATTTTCCAGAAAATATTCCTTTTAAAAAGAAAAACGCCTTTCGTCGTTACACCTCAAATTCATTAGAGCGCTCTATACTCTTTTACACACTAGCAACTCCCTCGTTCTCCCTTAGCACACAGAGAAGTGCATCCTAATTACCCGTCGTCCTCAAAGGCTCGCTCGACACCCTTTTTCCATCCCTTTTCGCACCCTTTATCGCAACGACAGAACCTCTATCTTCCTCCTTTACCTGCACCATGGCGCGTGAGAGGTCAGTCTTCGAAATCGATCGCCAAGCCAAAGGTATAGAGAATTTCGCGGAATGAAGACCTTTCGAGTAGAGTTCACACAATGCTGTTGCGGCTTCTCTTTGAAACAGTGTCGTATGCGCGCCCGTGGTATTGTCCACCGCACATGCATACACACATATACATGTAAGAGATAGCAAACGTGGAATTCGAGACGCCATGGTAGTCGTATATATAGAGAATTTACGATCCTCCTTGCGTATTAAACTCTATATCTGTTCCTCCTCCATCGTAGGTTTATCTCTTTCTCCTTGCGAAACGTCGTCTACTTGATTTCTTTTTCAGTTGAACTATATATAGTGTCTAGTTTTCCTAGCTGCGATAACTATTTATGCCGCGGAGGAATTCACCGTCAGGGTGATTAGAGAGAGAGAGAGAGAGAGAGAGAGAGAGAGAGAGAGAGAGAGAGAGAGAGAGAGAGAGAGAGAGAGAGAGAG
>JAYJLV010007009.1:0-10141 GCA_036873485.1 Torymus texanus | reverse complement strand
TACACACGGGCTATGGCCAAGGCAGGCGCTAGGGCGAGAGCCGACGAGGGCACAGCCGTTCGGCGTGCTCCTCGTCACACATCGTTATTATTATTTAAGTTTTGATACCCTATTTATGAAAAATAAATACCGTTTGTATCAATTATTATGAAGTTCATCCTGCTTCTAGAGTATTAAAAATGCATGAGCATATATATGTAGCAATAAAAAATTTATGTTAATAAGTAATTGTATCACGCTATAAAGATTGTCTGTGAACATTCGCAATAAAACTATTTGTTAAATAGAAATATATGCGTGTTGGTATAACTCATATTTTTATAAAATAATATTTTCTCAATAAAAAATGATACTCTTTTTAAATTTTAACATAATATTATTCTCTGTATCGGGCTTAAAATTTTCAGCCGATAAATAACACGTTTTTTGAAAGATTTATTAAAGAAAAATAAACCCCATGTTCCTTAATACCAATGACCAACTAAAGACGATTAAAAAATTAAAAACAAGAAAATGTAGGTAATTTTTAAAATATGTTTACGAACTGAGAATCTTCATCCAGAAGAAGAGAATAAGCTGCTTCCGATCAAAATCAACGGAATGGTTCAGATGCTATCATCCGGACGCGGACGCACATGCACGTACACATACATCCATTCTAATATTTTCTGAAAATAGTGTATTTCGATTTCAAATGTCCTCAACAACATTTCTAATATACTTTTTTTCGGAATCTTTTTCTTACTATCATAAAACTCCAGTAAAAGTATGAAGGAAAAAAAATCTTGTATACATTTATTTACGAGTGTTGGCTTTTATGAAACTTACATTACAGATGATCATACCTTCCAATGTCTTTTTATATTAACTCGAGGATCATTATTTAACTTATCAATCAAAACTTGAGTCATATGTGGCATATCTCTTGACATAGCCATAGGTTCCCCTATATTCAGATCGGCGAATTTCTCAAAATTAAATGAATCTTTACGTGCATACCCCATCAAATTTGAATTGAATTCCTAGAACAAAAGTAAAGTATTTATGAATTATATTATTCTGTAGTTTTATCTCATAGAATTATATTATTATGTTTTTTTTCAAGAAGTAACAGTTTATATTTGATATTATCTGCTAAATCAAATTAATCTATTAGAGAATATGAAGTATAATGTCTTTGATAAATAATTCAAAATAAAATATGAATAAGATAATAAAAAGATTTAAATTTATTATTCTAGCTATCAGTGTGGAAACTAAATAGAGTATGAGTTCATTTTTAAAATGAATGTAACAAAAATTATTCGAGAATATCGGACTATTAACAGGTGGAGTACCTACGGCACGAGTCAGAAACGACTCGTGAATTTTTTTCTGCTGGTATGACACGAGCCATATTTGTCTTGTGCGATATTTATCACTTTATCGCTTCCCGCTTTTTTCATATTCTACATGATACAATTTTATTCAACAGGATTCGAATCCGAAAAGTTTTAATTAATTCGTCATGTATAATTTGAAAAATAAAAAAAAATTATTGTTTTTTACACCTGCGGGTAGAAAAAGCTTATACATTGTCAGTGATGAACCTGTTAATTAGATAAAAGAAATATGACGAAAAAAAACGTTAGATTACAAGCCCAAACCAATGAAGAAAGGGTGCGTCATGGCCCCCCTTGCTTGTGCATCACTTATTTCCTTATACTCGTCAAGCAGGGTGCTGCCGCACCCTTTGATTTCACTGTCGGATCATTTTTTTTTAAAAACACCTCTTTTCAACTTCAATTCGTTATAAATAATTACTGGTTAGCAATTGAGTCCGAAGATCTATTTGAATACATTAAACAACCATCCAGGTATCTGGAAAATCAAATTACGCGATTGCTCATGCAAATCTATGACATTTACAAGAAAAAATCTGATGAATGACCAGTGGCTACTAAAGTGACTATACTGACAATGAACAAGTTAATGTCTCATGATGGTGCATAAATATAGATTTCAGTTAATGAATAATATATGATATTATATAAAGTAGAAGTTTTACTTAAGAAGTTTTTATTAATAATGTATTAGAGATGTTGAAGTAGTTTTAGAAGGATGTAGTGACATATAAAGAACATTTTAAAAGTATGTTTCCAATTGATTCACTAAAAATAATATCTTATCACATGCTTACCTTCAGGATATTTGGCAAAGTAACAAACTCTCTCCAAGTACTTTGACCTCCACCAGAAAACGCCGCACCTCTGTTTTCGATGAAGTTGTAGAAGGAACTAGTAGAGAAAATACCAACTCCTGCCGTTAGTGAATCGCCAATTGCACATATAATATCTATATCGCCGGGTCTAAGTCGATTGACGGATGTCGGTACTGTCGGAGATCTTCCCTCTGTTTCACTTATTTCGTAACAGAATTCGTATAAAATAATTTTATATTATTTCATTCTTGTTTGATATTTAAAAATAAACTAATTGATTAAACTTTTAAATTTAATAAGATTATGGAAAACTATTACAAAATCTATACATTAATTTAAAACAACCATGGTAAGTATTAAAACTTGATTACTATATACTTGGTTTATATAATTAAATGTATGATTTAAGCTTTAGCATATATTTAAGAATAATATTAATTACATAACTTGAAAAAATAATTATTTTTTACCAGTGTAATATTATCTGAGTTTTTGCAATTATTTCCCATTCTTATTAGAGCATCTCAAATCCGTGATCACGGATTTTGCTCAAACTTTGAGATATGCTTTTAGATGCAAAAATTTGAAGAAACCACGATATTGTAACGCTCGGATAAACTCAAATTAACGACATTTTTAGATGTATTTTAAAGAGATACTGGAAAAATGCAATGCTCCGTTTGTTACGTTTATTATTCAGTCCGGAAAAGGCTTACATACAATTGTAAAAAATTGAAATAAAACTAGAAAACGGTAACTTTACGTTGCTTTTTTCAGAATTAATCAACTTTTTTATGTTATGATAATTCAAACGTATGCAACAAAAACCGATCTATAAATCGATAGAAACTATAGAGCTTCAATTGTATATAAATTTAATGCATTTTCATTGCTTAAATTTTAACTATCAAAACTTTGAAAGAAATTGATATTTTTCAATTCCGAAAAAGCAACGGAAAGCTTGCACTCTCGAGTTTCATTTCAATTTTTTACAATTGTATGTAAGCCTTTACTATACTAAATATGCGTCAACATTGCTTCAAAATACACCTAAAAATATCGATAACTTTAGTTTATCAAAGCGTTAGAATCTAATAATGGAGCTTCCTTCATATTTTGGCATATAAAACATACCTCAAAGTTTGACCAAAATCCGTGATCCAGATCTGGGATAGTTTCCTTGTTAATATAATATCTAATATCCTACATAGCAGTTTGTACAAGGGCAAATACTTTACGCGAAACATTGCAAGGAAAAGATCCTGTATAATAATCTTTTTTTTCATCCTTGGCCATCTGAAGCAATTTACCACTCCCAGTAGTTCCTAAAATCATGAAAATTTAATTTATTGTATGATACATATGACTTAAGTGGCCCACTGCACGACATGAATTATCACCCTTGCAACGCTCGGGCTCTAACCTCACGCCGTGCAATAATGGGCCACTTAAGTCACATGCATCGTAATATGCTACTATCACACAGTAGTTATGAGAACTAATTTCATGAGAATCAACCTTACGAACCATTTTTGTAAAAATGTAAAATTTGTAGTATATATACTTTAATTTATATACAATTGACTTCGAATCAAAATTAGATACACTTTACCAGAATGTATATGATTTTTTAACATACCGAAAGAACTTCTTAACCAATTTTTGAAGTTATGTAATGCTTGCACATTTTCAGGTGTATCCAATGAGGTCTTTTGTCCTTGATACAACTATTATCCAACAAGCAATGGCTGATGCTAGTTTCCAAATATTTCGATTGGTTCTCATAGTGTTTTAGGAAAGTACGAATACCACAGTAAAAATAAATGTGCCGCAAAAGATATCTCTCCGCAACTTGTAACGAAATGAGGAAAAGTGGAGAAGACTTAAAAAATATATAGCTGGATGCAGTCCTTGGATACTACGTCTACTGTCGGTAGTTCTATTATAAATTCATGAATGCATTTGATTATTAGAGTTTCATAGTCACTTTATAAAAACTGAATCAATTGCGAAGGTTTATTTTACGGATGGAATAATTAATGTTCGCGAATACAAACCAAAATTTTATCGTGCTAATAAAGTAGAAAAATAGACCTAATAATTTATTAAACTTAAAAATTGATATCATATTCTTTCAGATTATTTTATGAATAACATTCATATAATGGTTGTCTAAATATGATATTATAATAAATTAAAAGGTTTGTGTAGTTTGGTTTATACAAACTACTTGATACAAGTTTTTGTTAAACCAATTTATTTTTTGATACCATACTTCTCAACTTCAAAAACATATCAGCTTTTATACAAGAATAATTGATAAATATTCTAAATTCCACAAAAATAATACAACAAGTATATATCTTCTTTTATAGCTGTATTTACGTCTAAATGTTTCCTAAATAGAATTTTAATTAGAATGAATATAGAGTGGTATTAAAATAGAGTACATTGTAAAGTAATGTTTATTAAACTACTATACTGAGCGTAGGTAACAACTATTATGTATTCTGAGAGCAGTTAAATTGCGACAAAATTCTAAATTTACTTTAAAAAATTTATAATATTGTAATTTTACTGCTCTGACAATAGATAATATTAATTACCTACATTCAGTGTAATAATTCGATAAAAATTTATTACAATATTATAAATAAAGAAAATTTGAAAATATATTTTCTGGATAAAAAAATTAGCTATAGAAACTTGTAGTAATAAAAAATTCTGTCAAACCATATTTCAAAATTTGCATATTTTATTTTAAAAACATTGTATTGCAAAATTTATATACGTATTAGCGATATCACAATCAAGTTAAACTTGTTTAATAAAGAAGTACACATCGATCTCGTATACCTTATGAGCGCAGAATATTCAAGTGAAAATGTATACAAATAGATGTCGCTAAACGTTCTTTATAAAGCACACATGATATATTGAAATTTTTTTACAATTGAAAATTCTAATAATGGTAAACGCACCAGTTCTCGTCCAATTAAGAAAAAGTAGAACTTTAACTTTGAATAAATAATAAAAGAATCACCAAATTAGTTTCGGAGGTATATGCTAAGCTACTCGAAATATACTTAAAATTGCATTCAAATTTATATTTTTTTGAAGATATATATAAATCACTATAGTTAGTTGGACAAATTTTTAACGACTACTCTATAACTATTAATTGCATTTCTATTATTTTAATGATACAAAATATACTTAAATAATAAATGATAAAATAAATATTCAGTGTTTTCCAATCTAATGGGCTGGTAAGTACAAACATTTGAAAATTTCATAGATGCATTTTTCTTTTACACTAATTTTTTCAGTTTTAATAGTTCAGTTATAATGATATAATATATATAGTTAGCGAGTTCTTTATTAAAAATCTATATATTTATCTTTCAGTATGGAAAATTCATTATTGACAGTAAAAATTGCCAATGAATTGTCAGTGGTTTTTTCTATTACAGTAAGTTTATAGAGCATTTTTTTATTAATGATTTGGAAAGATTTCAATTTAAAATTATTTCATTTTGAAATAATAACTGGGATAGAAATGAAAGAATAAAAAATTTGAATTTAGCACAAAAACATTTATTTACATGAATTTACAGAATTTTGATATTTTTTTTCATTATTTTTTGGTATGCGACTGTAACGGTTTATTAATAAATATATACAATTTAATACATAAGTCATAATTTTATCCATAGTAATTAATTTAATTAAATTAATAATCTTTTACAAGATAAATAATTGTTCTCTGTATTTTAAAATTATTATGAAACAAATCTTCTATAAGTTAAAAGTTAATTATATAAAAAAGAAAATAATAGTAATATTATTATAAAAATAATATTTTTCCACAATCAACAGTTTTTTTTATAAGATTATTTCGATATTCCTATCGATTTAAATTAGTCTAGTTCAGTGTAAAAGATAACATCTTGTGGCTTTGGAAATAACGCTTTTTCCAACTAATTCAGAAATAATGCCTTTCCTAATCAGATTCCGAGGTAATGCCTTTTCCAACCAAACGCCGAGACAACGCCTTTTCTAACCAGATTTTCAGATACCATCTTTTATAACCTGATTCTGAAATGACGTTTTTTTATTCAAGAGCGACGATACAATTTGTTTGATTGTTCCAAATTCTTTTTTGTTGTAATGAAAAGATGTTTTCAAGTTATTACAAGTATACATGGATACGAAAAAATCCAGATTTCAATAATACCGGGTACAGCGGACGTGTCAAACATCGATACTGCTGCCGTAAACTCATGAATATGGCTTTAGTGCCAATTTTTTCAATGGATTTATGCTTTCAAACATTCATGTTAAGAACGTTATATTCACCGTTTCGAAACTTCTTTACAAGAAAACAAAAGAAATAAAGTAGTGGAATGTAATACAAATGTCTTCACTATTTTCAAAAAAATTAATTTAGCTTTTATATGGACTATTTCCAATATAAACGTAAATGTAGACAGAAGAATTCCCAATATCAGTACACATAAAGCAAATACAATGTCACTTAAAGAAATTCGCTTACTTCCGAGCGCTGACGAAAATGGAGGCTTCATAGAATATCTTTGTTCTCGCTTTCTAAATAACGTAATTAATCCTCCTTCATTCAATTTTCGGAGTATTTGATTAACTCTAGAGGAAAGCGGCCAATCTTTTCTCATAAGAAATGTCATAAAAGTGTGTCTCTTTTCCTTTGATATGTGAATTAGTTCACCTTCATAAATGTTGTATCTAGCTGAAATACAACCGCTTATACAGGCAACCCGCTGTCCTTGTAGCAATCGTGCAGTACACTTTGAAGTATCTTCCACATTATAACGAATATTAAGAGCATTATTTTGAACATACTGCCTCATACTAGCCATTCCATGAACTGGTATATTGGATTTTACTAAGCCTTCTATTGTATCAATCACTGGATTGGGTTCCGGTGCAATATTCACTGAACTTAATGTACTCTGAAAATCTAAATTAATCAACATCGTAAAAAATATAATAAAAGCAAAAAATAGTCTTCTTGTCAAGTTTTGTGGTTCTTTCCGACTAGAAACACTTATGATCATCCTTAACCATTCTAAAATACTTGATGATACAGTTTCTTTCAATAAAATTTTTAAAGCTGCTATTACTATTACAGAAATCGTAGCAGTAAATATCCAAAATGAAGGAGTAAATATAGAAAACAGTCTATTTATCGAAATAAGTAAAGATCGTTCTTTGAATGATATAAAGCAAATTCCCGAAGCTTCGTGAGGATAGGTTTGAAGTTTCCAAAAATGACGGAAAAATATCATATTCATCACATAATCTATATTCTGCAATTGAAGGTCTTTATAATATCCATAAGGTTTTTCATTTTGATCCAAAAAACCCACAGAAGAATAAAATTTAATTATTCCACTTGCATTTAGCTTATTCCATATCACTTTAGAAATATCGCCATTAACTCCTCCAAATTTTTCAAAACCAATTTTTTCTTTTTCGAACGTAAGTATTACTGGTCTAATGACTGCGCCTAACTTGACAGTATATTGATTCAAGATTCTTGTTTTTTCAAAATAAAGATTTGCACACAAAGAAGTATCTAGGAACAAATACAATTTTGTTATACATTGAGATATTTTTATTAAATCTAGATATATTTTGTATCGATATAACAATACCTGCTTTTATTAATAATATATAGAATAAAAATAATTTTTGCAAAAGTTGTATACCCTTTTACAAACATTAGACATAAGATTTCAAATAGGATCTTATATAATATCTGACTATTTCTGTTTGGCATATTACTCAAAAGTCCCATTAGGTCTGACTTAAGATTTCAGATAATACCTCATATGAAATCTTACATATAAGAGACAAACATCTCCTAAGCTTTGAAAACGCCTTCCTATACTTACGTGCAGATGCGGAAGTCCATGAATGCTGGAATAAAGTTTTTCCATCGTGCTTTAACTGAGCTTCAGTTTCTTTGACGACACTCCAAAATGCAGGTGCAAAGTTATCAAACGGATTAAATTGATTGAAAACGGATTGTGTACATCTTTATTTTATCATATTTATCTTTGCACAAAAAAATTGCTTGTAAAATATTAAATTGCCATATTAAGTCGAATAAAACACGAACCATCGCACATTCATTACTTAATTTACTGCTGAAGAAAAATATTCCTTCATGGTTCCACCAGATCGAGTTTCTAAGTCTATTTAATATTGACAACGAAAAAGATGTTGATGATACACCAATAGTAAAACTATTCATCGGTCTTGAGTTTAAATTAACTATTGTGTTATTATAAAAATAGATATCTTCTAAAAATCCAGGATGTATAAGATTTAAATAATTACGCATTTCTTTTGTACTTAAAGATATTAGTAAAAAATTTTTTTTTTCTTGAAGGGCAACAGTTTCTGCGAAGTGTTCATCATGAATAAAAATATTGTCTGTTTGAGAACCAAAACAATGGTTTATCACTGTAACCTTGAACCGAAGCATTAAATGGAACATAAAATTTTATAATATGTCACACGCATTTGTATGTAAACTACCATAAGAAGTTTTTCAGACATAGCAATGTGATTCTCAACATAAATACTTATTGTTTCGAAAAATGTCTAATGGTAGTAAACATACGGGCTGTCCGAAGAGTAACAGACCTCCAACTGAAACCTAGATGCGGGGGACTGCAAAAAAAACTAACTAATGGTTTATAAATCGAATAATGACCTCGAATTTGACCATTTGCCTGATGCTGTTTTCAAGCTCATTTGAAGATCAACTAGTGTTTTTCCAATCAGAACTTCCATTTTTTATTTCCGATCTTGAATGAGCGAGAAATGTTGAAAAGATAACCTTTCAAGGTCATTTGAAGGTCAACTGTTTGAAGATCAGATGTATGTTCGGCAAGTTGAGTTGACTATAAAACGATTTTGGAAACGGCATTTATGATTCAATCCACGGTTATCATTCGATTCCTCGTACTCAATTTATATAAACCCTTAACTAGTTTAGTCTCCATCCACCACATCTAGTATCCGGTTGAAGGTACCTTAATTTTCGAACACGCAATATACAAAATAAATTTATGATTAACCATTATATCAAATATTTCATTTTTGTGTAATTCTTTACTTATCCTATTTATTATTGAGCCTTCTGTTACGATGATTATGACATATTTCAATATAATACTGTAAAAAACGTGATTTCGTATATTCATCATTTGAATTTGCCTTTTTGTCACAATAATTGTATGTTTTCTGAGCAACAGTCTCCGTGGAATTGTGTGTTCACGTAAACTTTTAAAATCACCAGTTCTATACTCACTGATTATAGCAAAAAATATACAGTACATATTGTAGCGTAAATTATACGTATTGATCTATTGTTCATTTGCATTATTATCATATTCTTCTATTTTAATCTCGTGTAATCACATTATAGCTATCTTAATAATTTAAAACATCATGAATCAACAAATTTTCATAAAATTATGACATTAATTACTTATTTTATTAGTTTTGCTTGCATTTATTGGAGTATATTTTACATTTAAAATTATTGTTTTCAAAACTATAAATAGAAATTAATACATGAATAAATCTAACGAATATTTATGAACATTATCATGATACTCGGTAGTGGTTTCAGTCTCTAGAAAACCGATTTTGACCTTTGCAAGGTGCTTTCTGGTATTAAACGCCAGGCTCTCCATTTAACCTCATAGATCCTTTTCCGAAGATATGAGATATTATGTTATATTACTTCTAATAATAAAACCAGTAAATATTTATATTGCATAATTTTTTGAAAAAGCAAATAAATTTTATCTATACCCTGGTAGAAAATTAACCATTTTCGTTGGTTAACATGCTAATCAAATGGAAGCATTTTCGACCTAAATAAAT
>JAYJLV010006988.1:0-10143 GCA_036873485.1 Torymus texanus | reverse complement strand
TATGATTCTACTTTTATTCGAAGTTTGTCAATCCGTAATATCGAAATCTCCTAACCCCAAATTTCTTTCCGTGTATGATTTTGAGGTTAGAGTGGTATAAAAGACATTTTCGATATCGATTTTCATGCATATTATCTTTTTCACACTTTGTGCGTGAAATGCGTTTTCCCGCACGCTTGCTAAGGAAGAACTTACTTTAATCGAATTATTTTTTACCGACAATTTAATAAAATTTCATATTCACTATGATTAAATAATCCTACAATACAATAAGAATAACATATCCTATCGATAAAAATAGTTGCAATGTTTCCCAATTTCTCTATTTTGAATACTTAATAATCATCAAGAAACGAAAGCTCATCCCTATACACCCAGTCATAACGTCACTCGGAAATTGTCTCCTCTTATCCAAGATAACTCTCATGTAGCTTAGTGCGTGATATGGAGTCAAGTTGAAATGCCGAAGGGCCTGCTGCATTTCACGCTTGCTAAGGTACGGAAGACGCGCGCACCTTTATGCGGCACCGTAAAACCTTTAGGACCCGCGGCTTGTGCGTGCGCCGCTCGGGTAGTAAACTTAAGACAAAGCATCACCATTAAGAGGGAGAAAACATTTATGAATTGAGAGCGAGAATAGAAATTTCTCGTTATCTCGAACACCCGGCGAAAAGTTGCAACGCGTGAGGGAAAATGTTAACTTTATTTAATGTGCAATCTCGTGTTATTCTAGACTCATATTGTTTTTCCTCTTTCATATTCATAATTTCTTTCTTTTTTTTTTTTAAAGAAACTTAACACTTATTTATACGAGCTTTTCTTTTTTATATTATTACGTGTTGAAGTTAAAAATTAAATTGTATATTACCAGAGGTCTTTGATAAAACTTTGTTTCTGATGTTTACCCTAATAAACATACCCATTTCGCATATAGGTACATTATGACACATAATGTCGGCCCCTATGTGGTACTAACTTTAATGAGCCTCTGATACTTTGGAACTAAAAGGATTAAATAATGATATAGATGTACGTAATTGCTATAAGTTACTTTACTCTAAGTGCTTTATAGTAATAGAAAATGATTCCTCTCTAATTAATAATAATAATAATATATTAGGCGGTATGTTTCCCTCATGAGTATAATTGAGCAACGATTATAATAATTTAAAAATAATCTTAAATTAGTTCAGAATTTGCTATATTAATCACAACCATCTATTAAAATTCATTTATAAATGGTTGAATTATCTTCATTATCAAATTTATCAATAAGTTATGGGCAATAATTATCATATTTGCTAATGAGATAAGATTATACTACTTTTATAATATTTACCGTTTAAAAACATCGGCGGCACGCTATATAATTATTCAGTTGAAATTATTACGTTTCATTAATTATGAAAAAAATCCTTGCAACACAAACAACATTACTTTATTTCTATCTCGGTATTCCTGGTAAATACAAAAAAAAACTTTGTCTTATAGTTAAAAAATTTCTAATATTTTTGATGATTATATTCAATCGTAAATTGAATTTTTCTACAAACTTTAATGGTATCTTGTCATCTTCAATGGACAAAATTTTCACATTCGAGGTAACCGAAACTTTCCATCCGAAATAATTTTAATCAGTTTCAGGCGCACGTGCAAGAGCGACTTTACGCCAACTGAGCGTACAGCCACATGCGACGGCCCAGAAAATTCTCAACATGCTGTGTTGCATGCATACAAGTTATCGCGACATTTTCTGCAAATGACGCGCGTTAAACTCTAAAAAAAAGGTAAAACCGCACGTTGAGAAAATACGTAAAAGGTTATACCTTCTGTATAGCTACGATTAGCGTATTATTATAAACTTCCACTCGTTCGGTAAATCGTTACGATAATGAAATCGCATGAGTCTGACGACATATAGCTATATGCGCGTATATATATAAGAAAGACGTCGTTAAGGCAAACAAGGGTACATGATAAACGAGTCAATGCGTCATTAGGCTCGCAAATTCAGACAAGAGCATCGTAAATTTCACATATAGCAAGGCCGCCTATAATCTAACGAGGAGGCTGAAAAATAAATAAATATCTATATATATATATGGTCGCGTAAAGAGCACGTTAAAGTATCAAATATACATGCGCGTGCTACGAATTCGGCTCGAGGTCCTCGTTGTCGATGACAAACACCTCCAATTTCCCCCCCCAAGCGATGTCTATATATGCCAGCGCTGAATAATTCAATCTCCGGCAGAGTTCAACGTGCCGTAAAAATCTTGATAAATATTAACGCAAATCAACGAGTTGATCAATCGCTAGCTCGAATAGAATCATTCTGCCGTGTCATCAAATTTTCGCGAACCAGAGGGAGATAAATTAAGCAGATATATATTGTATCTATATATATATACTTATATACTTGCGGGAAATTTTTTTATCTCAGTTCGACATAACTGACGTCATATATGAATTCCCTCTGAAATTTCACTCTCTGTACGCCTCCGTACGTTTGTCGCGGCATTTTTCCCAGCGGTAATGTTTCTATCAACATACATCTATATCGGTATCCAATATTTTCGTTGATCGCACATGTAGCGTATATAGGCTCTATTTTTCGCAGGATTCATCTGAAAATTGATCTGGTTCTGTACTTGCGCGGCTTTATTGAATGAATTACAATATTCATGAATTGGTGGTTATTTACAAAACGTATGTGAATGAGAGCCAAATATATCACCATGATTAAACCGAATTATCGTGAAAGCATCAGATATACTATCTCTTTATTGTATTTGTGGGTTCAAATGGTATTGGGGAGGAGGGGCGATAAAATGTTTGTTCATCGTACGTCAAACTTTTTCGAAAGATCAATATCTCCTTTAATCCTCGATCGAAAGTTTATGTTAGTTTTCATCTCTTGATATATCATCAAGATTCTACATAAATAATCAAAGAATTACATAAAGTTCTTAGTTTTGCTTTGAAAGTATGGCTAGCGGTAACTCTTAGATTACCAAAAACTTATCTATACTTTTCAACTTGAATCATAAAAACTTTCTATAGCATTATTTAGAAAAGTTCTATTAATTGAATTGACCACGACAATATTTCATCCAATGAAACAGTAAAATTTCGAAACAATGCAAAGGAGCAGGAATTATAAATACATTCTAAATAATATGTCATTAAGAAGAACCAAGCTTACTCTCAGAGTCTTTGATACGCCGTTAACAAATTGGTCGTTACGTTATGCATTTATATTTAAGTTTCCAGCTAGTTGTACGTCAGGTTCCCATTCAGCTATTTTAGCTGAAACTTGGGGCTTGAGGGCTCCCGAGGTCATTCATCATGCAGCTGAGATTGTAAAAACGGAATTCATAAGGACGTAAGTTTCCCGTTTGCTACGCTTGAGCTGGTTTATGCAATAATATGCAAAGCTTTTCAACAACAGCATACAGTGCACAAATAAGAAAGCGGCGTTGAGAATAAATTTCGAATATTATTAAAAATTTGTAATTTCATAATCTTATACGAAAATCATTGGCGCGTCAAAAATAGCTTTTAGACTGAAGCTATGGAAACTCGAGCAAACAACGTTTCTTTATCCACTCACACTTAACCTTGACAAATAATCCCGTCAAATCCACTTATATAAATAACCATATAGTCAATATGATGTCTCAATGCTAAACGATGACCTCTGGCCGAAAGAAAAATTAAAATCTCATAATAAACTGAAAATAGCAGGGTATAAGTTAACTGGTGCAAGTAAAAAATTACTCGCACATTACGCCCCCTCGAAACTGAAACTCTCAACGCGTGCAGCTTCCGATCTAACGCCGCGAGCTATTTACGAACTCTCTCTCTCTCTCCCTATACATCATGTCGGCTAATTGATTCGGAACGTCGTTAGTGTGCGAATGTATATACTTTTAAAAAGTATACGTATAGGCAAGCACGGGGAAACGAGCATAATTTATCCAATTCAGACTGTCGGGAGAAATGTGTGTTAGTATGACTGCAGGAAAATGAAAGACGTACGGTACGAAGTAGCGGGAGCGCACAGCTATAAGGCAGTAACTGTACGAGAGGAAGCGATTTAATAAGCAGCCATCAATCTTCGCGCGCGTGCGCGCGCGTTGCTTAACTCAATAGTACTTTATTTGCGCCTATAACCAAGCCGATGTGTACGCACATAGTAGACGCAAGTGTAGAATTCAAATGTAGCATGTACGACAAGCTTGTTATGTTCTCGTATTTCTTTGCGTGTTAATTTATATTTTTAAGGTAGATTAAGATGGTTGATTTCATTGAAATTAATTGGAGATTATATATTTAGTACCTTAAGATCTAGTTTGTACCTAAATTAGCAGCCTTATATTAATAGTTACGCAATACAAAGTTTTTATTCTGTTCGCTTACACCTAAGTCTTAATTACTAAAACCCTAATGAAGGTACCTTCTTGCGATTGCTGCTAGTCTTCGCCTCCGGCATCCCTGGTTTGAGTCTCCAGTCCTGGATAAGTCCCATTTTTGGGCCACGTCGACTCGTTATCGTGGAGTCAGAATTTGGCCTCGCCAAATTCTTCAGAACAATGCGAGAAGGAGAGTCCAATTCTACGACTCGACTTCAGTTGGTGCGTGGAGTGAGTTTGCTTCAATGAACGAATTTGGTCCTCTCTTATCTATAACTGCTCTATCTATGAGTTCCTTATAAGGTTAAAAGTACTATTATCAGTGTGGTTACGATCGCGGTTAGTTTGAGAGTCCTGGCTCTTCGACCCTTTTCCACGTTTACACTTATCTAATGCTCATGATTTATTATTGTTATTGAGGATTATCCCTTTATTATAATGGCTATCAATGGCCGCTGCTGCTTTGACAACTATACAATAAATACGGAATCTTACAAGCTTCAAACATTATGCGCTCCAATTATGCATATAAACCCAAGAACAAAAAAAAAGTTGTTTTGTACTTTTCTTTCGACTTTGTGTTTGAAGAAAATTCTATTAATTTATCTTTTAAATTTGGAAATCGCATCCATAATCTCATAAGTTTCAAAGTAATTATATAAGTAAGTATATCTTTGGCTTCCTGGAATAACAGAATAAGTCCACTTTTCGAGTTTCCGAGAAAAACGGGTTTTAATGTTCAAACTTATATGCAAGATCAGGAAAAAGGAGATGAGTCGCAATACTTGACTAGTTATTCCGGGAACTGTGGACTTATCCGATAGTGCGGTTTGCGTTTATCTTAAAGCGTGTTCTTTAATTTAATTATAAAACGGGTCAATAAATTACAAAATTACCAATTGTTCAATGAATTTTTCTAACTTATCCAAGAAATTTATATTTTTCTGACATTTGTATTGTACTAATATTGTAAAATTTAAAAATGTTTATAATTTGAAAGTGTATAGGAATTTTTTAAATAAATAGATAAATATATATTAGTCATCATATTAACATTAAATTTGAATAGATAAAATAAATTATAACTACGGTAAACGAAAAAAAATGATAGACTTATCCGGTTATTCCGGGTTGAAAATTTGAAAAATGGACTTATCTGGTTACGTTTCGGGTGAATTATAGTTTCACGGCAATATTTTTGCTACTACGGAAAGTTTGTAAGTGAAAAAGGCCTATTTGAAGATACAAAATCCGGGGTTATCTCGATTTTCAAAAAAAGTGAACTTATTTGGTTATTCCGGGAAGTCACAAACATGTAATTGAAAACGCTATTTTGTATAGCAATGTATTGAACAGAAAATCTTGGTATTGTAGCACGTAACAATCATCAGTAAACCGTCAAAATTCATTATATCATGTATTTGGAGTTGTATACTAACAGCAAGAGTGTTTGCGTGATAATGATTATCAAAATCAATACTACGAATCGCGCATCAAAATTACATTATTAAATTATTGTATGATAATTCATTGAATGAACTTGTAGCATTAATAATTTCATCACTCGCAGTATTTTGATTATTTTTAAAGTAATTTCTATTAGATTAATACTCTTTGAAGCTAAACAAAATTGTACCCTTTATTTCTAATAATATATTTACAAGATATTTACATATGTTAATAAGAGGTACATTGTGCCTGTGCGGCAAGCAGCACCGTAATAGGGAAGAAGTCTTCTTTTGACGATATCATCTTGGTGTGACTAGTCGAACGGTCGAAAGTACTGTGGGCGATGATTCCACCGATGAGCACCTGGGTGGCGATGGCAACGAGATCTCTCCTATAATTCCACTAACATTATCAATATAATATATATTAGGAGTCATGATACGTATGAAATCATATTTGCTACTATTTAATTCCTTATGGATTAAATACCACTTGAGTGGTAAAAATGCAAGAAGTACGTGTATGTATTGACATTATAGAGTTGATCGAGAAGAGAAAAAATAATAAATAGGAGAATGGATCAAATCTACGTATATGATTATAACTCTTATATAATTATTAGAGCGCTGCATGTTTTAATTAGGAGAAATTCAGAATATATGTGAAATTCACGTGATTCTGAAGAATAATTAATTACAACAGACATACGTATGAATGTAAACTTGCGAATCGAACGATGGAATTAGAAAATAATGAACGTGTTGGATGAAAAGGGCTATATAGTTGGTATCATTGAAGTTTAATGTTATCTCTATCTGTGTAATTACCGAGGAAATATTTAAACGTATTCTATTAAAATCGTTCATCACATATTAAAGTTGTAAAAACGTTATACATCAAAATGATATCAAGGATGATTCAATCTTACTGAGATAATCTGCCATGCGTATTGTAGTAATGTATACGTAAATGCTTGCATTAATAAAATATACATAAACACTGTGAAAGACTTGATAGAAATAGAACTACGCGCAACATACTACAAAAGTGGGTCAAGTATAAATTGTCGTACGGCTAGCTTAAAACAATGAAACTATATTATAATTACACGAATACTTGGTTTGAAATGCTAAATATTATTTGTCGCGTCCAATATCGTAGATTAAATCGTCCGTCAACAGTATATAGTAGCGTAATAAAATGAGTCACGGTTCGCCATAATGGGAATTAATACCACACTTTTCTGTCTAATTAAAATTTACAAGACAAAAATTACACATAATTTGGGCATGTGTAATTCTAATGTAAAATAATTTGGGTTATTATTTATAAACATATATTGCTGTCTTTATTCTATTTGTATACTCAATTACCCTGCCGGAAATCATCCATTTTTTTTTCTATTTGTGAAGCGATTTTTCGAACATTTTTAGCCATTTTATGACGAATTGACCGAAATCCTCATAAAATGCGAAGAAAATGTTCGACAAGTCATGTCACAAATGATAGAAAAATGAAATATTTCCAGCAGGGTATCAAACTACACAAAACATATGCTTTTAAGAAATAATAATGCCGTAATAACAATAATTATAATATTAGATTCATGTGATCCTGATGCGCGAGTATCGCATCATATCGTGCAAATTAACACTTGGAAATTGACGCAGTGCGTAACACAGCAACATATGATGAACGCGAGGAATCTACTCTATATATGGTATAGTATCCCAGTTAGTGCTATACCGCAGTGCTTTTCGAGCTGCGTAGTTGTCTCTGTGACGCTTAATTGAAAATCAAATGATTGACCGTTCAATATCCGATATGCAGAGATGTCTATACCAGTGATCCATCTTTTGACTTTGAGGCTATGCCATTTCTTGGTATTCTAATCATTTGCGTACATGCTAAAATATCATTAAAGTATTTCGTTGAGAGACAAATAGCGTGCGTGAGCGTTGCGGGCCTGCGTCATGAGTAAACGCTTTCGCGTATCTCAGTTCCAAGTTATACGTAGGTCTTAATTTCTCTTGAAATTTGAAGATATTTTGGTAGGTTCGATGGTATTTTTGAGGTGTCGGAACTTCGGATAAGTATGTCTGATTTTTTCCATTCTTTAGTCGGATTTTTTCTTACTCTATATATCTCTGTATAATGTTCAATGTTATATGTATAGGCATTCTTGCTTGTGCAAATGTGAAGTAAAGTTAAGAATCGCGAAAATGTCAGCTTTTATTGAACCAATTTTCATACGACTGAACGAAATTCTAAATAAGCCTTCTTTTATTTATTTTTTCAATAAATTATTAGAAATAGAAAAATTAAAGATTTTTTAATCATTTTTCTGTGGATTTTTCTAGATTATATATTTTTTGCTTACAACCATTCTCATACAATTATAATTTCATTTATATTTGTCGTATAGAGTATAGAAATTGGATGGGTTAATCCCCTCTGCGTTTTTATCAAATACTTTAATATCGTATGGTATCGGACCGTCTAATCCGTCACACGCCCTTGCAGCAGTTCACGATGTGCTGCTGTATAGCGGTAGCTCGTACGATTTGTACTAGACAGCGTATTGTCAATTCTATTAGTAAACAGTAATATAATGATATCCAAACGGAATGTATACTGTGTTATCAATTTCTATTAAATTTATATTTATACCTTTTAATAAAACAACGCTGAAATTTTGTGGGCATATAACTTTTTCTAAAATTACGTTTTATTTAATTTAAAATACATTCATTTATCAACCTAATGAAAATATAGATTTTACTGATCCATAAAAAATGTAGTCTATGTATTTTAACGGTGCGGTTCGAACTTCGCTAAGCATACGCAAGTACCTACGGTTCTCGAATTCCCTGATAGACAGCGGTTTCTATTTCTGTAGTTTTACACATTAGCGAAAGAACATAGGGAAAGTGATGTGAGGAGCTTTTTCTAAAGTTGAATTAGTGAAAATTGCTCCACCATATCAATTAGTGGAAAAAAGTACTAATTTATTAGTGCATATTCACTATTTCATTTAGTAGTTTTTACTAATTAAATTAGTAGTTTTTAAAAAACTAAAAAAATTTTAAAAATTTTTTGATGAAAGAATGTTTAAAATCCATAATTATCCGCAACAATTAAAAACTTTTCGTTAAATTCATAAACTCATATCAAATTTTTAGAGACATATATAAAATTAACAACTCTGTTTAGCAATAAATCAGCTAAACAACACTGCGTTAACAAGAGTCAAAAATATAATGAATTTTAGAGCGAATTTCGACACTGTCACCCGACGATTACTTTAATTACATCATCTCCAAGGCTATGAAGAGATTCTTTAAAGCGTTTACTTATTTTAAATGAATATCCGGAAAATTTAATTGACAACCGCATGTATACAAACGTCAAAAACATTACAACATAAAAATAATAAAAACCAACACAAAAAGCACATAAATCCGCGTTGTGTTTATATTTATATGTTCTACTGAAATCATTATAGTTGTACTCCGTTATGCTACGCTACCTATTGGTTTAATAGTATATGTCAAAGTTTTTGTAAAGGCCTGCAAGCCCTTATATTTTATTACATATGACTACAACAATTTTTTCGAAGATTTCTCAGACAGAAGTAGATGTTCTTTCAATCGTTATTGAAAAAAAATACACCCCAAAGTCCGAAATTGATGAACCCAACCCTTTCCAGGTTTATGGGATGTGAGGTTTAAGGATTTTGTGGTTTATATGTTTTACGGTATATAGATTTTGGGGTTTTGATTCACGAGTTTCGGAAACTATTTGGAATATATTTGTTGAGATTATTCAAAATCCTGACGTACTAAAAGAAAATGGACATCGAATTCATTTTTAACAATTCAAAAAACATATAGTACACACTCATATCACAGTAAACTCTGAAAATATTTCTTTGGTCCTTTGTAATAAATAAAATGAATGTCAGTATTTGACAAACGACGTACTCAAAAAACGTATACCTAAATATAGAACACGATCTTTTGTTGTATCATAAATACAGTAGATATATTGAAATTTACGTATGCATTGTGAAAGAGTCGATAAAGTATACAAAATTAAATAATAATTATAAATATAAATAAAAGAAAAAAAACTGATAATATGTTGGCATATACAGGGTGTCCCAAAAGTATGGAAACCCATGAATAAATTCGGAAGAATTGATTTTTTTAAAAAATGATAAATACAAAAGTTTTAGGATTTTTCCCTGGCTATTCAATGGTGACCTTGGATTTGACCT
>JAYJLV010006977.1:0-10144 GCA_036873485.1 Torymus texanus | reverse complement strand
CGCCTTGAACCAGGGTAAAAGACTGCGTGCTCCGACACTTTCGGACCCGCCAAGTTCAACGAACGTGCACCAGGCGAACGTCCGCTCTCTCTCTCTCTCTCTCTCTCTCTCTCTCTCTTTCATTCTCGAGGCCTTGCGCGCGAGCGTGAAAATCGTCTCGTGGACGTCCTCGAAGACATGCCGGTATTATTGGCGCATATATATAGATATATACACATATACGTGCACGCATACCTACCTATACCTACCTACCAACCAACAGTGATGGGGCTGTGGGCGGACGTATCGCGTTACTCGTATATATACCGTGTATACGTACGGGCTCTATACTCTCTCTTTCTCTCCCCTTCTGGATTAGGGGGGAACGATAATTTCCCACGGCAGTGGCATCGGCAGCATGAGCTCCCTCTCCTACGCTTTTTGCGCTATCGAACGGTGCGCGACATCGAGGACTGCGATCTCGATTCGACGCTGAATACACGCGGCAGTATAGCGAGGGGGATAGAAAGAGAGAGAGAGAGAGAGAGAGAGAGCAGAGCGAGTAGTCATTAGGTTTGGCGAATTACTCTTACGCAACAGCGAGTGTGTTACAAGTGTTCTCTCGCACGTGCGAAAATTAATGAGAGAGACCGATTGGGAAAAGGGGAGGTGAACCCCCTATAGCGAACGTCGACTCCTCCCCCTCTCGAAAGCTCGTACGTAAATATAGTTTGAAAAACGTAAAATCAATCGTTGGATGAAATAATATTATATATATATATATATATATATATATAAATCTGCTCGTATATACTATATGTATAAATATCGCGGGACTTTTATTTAAAGCAAAATATAAAAATCTGAGCCGATATGTCGATCGAGCCAGCTGCCACTAGCATCGCACAACCCACACACATACGTATACGAAGATCGCTCGACTGTACCAAACCCTTCACGTGACTGACGCGAATGCATTTCGGATTTTCGAAAGCGCAACGTATATACATACCTGTACACATACACACAGCCCACGCCGTAAATTTCCAATCCGGCGAATTTTACGGGCACGAGCAATAAAAAAACGTCCGCAGAAATCAAAGCTCCTGCCGCGGCGGGCAATAAATAATGTCCTCGTGCCCTCTCAATTACGCGTCTCATCTCCGTGTGTAGGTTGCTATATACACACACATATATATGTATACATACATGTATAGATTTCGCAACGAGGGCTCGCGATCCGTAAATTGTTAGCCGCTGCGGCTCCTCGCGCTGCTGCTGCTGCTGCTACTTCTCGATTGACGAGCCATAAAGGTGTCAATGAAGGCGCGCAAAAATTTAAGGCCGCCGTGTAAAAATCTCGCGGTACCTTGTATACATATACCTATATACGTAAAAAACGTAAAAGGTGTGTGTAATACAGGCTCTGCTTCTCTCTCTCTCTCTCTCTCTCTCTCCCACCTCCTCGATTATTCAAGAACGAGAGAGAGAAAAAGGGTGTAGCGACGACGCCGCAGCTGCGGCTAGCCCGCTCTAAAAGTTGAAAGTGCGCGGGTGTGTCTCGCTCCCACCCCTCTGCTTTCCTTTTTATTGTGGCCCCTCTCTCTCTCTCTTTCTCTCTCTTATTCTCCTGCACTGCCGGTGCAATCGTTCCTTTTATCCGCTCGCCTCTCTCGTTCCTATATATACTACCTCTCGGTATATAGAGAGTATCTCTTGTGAGCGTCCTCTCTCACGAAAGCGCGCGTACACGACAGCTGTTTCCAATAGTGGCCGCGACGCGTTATATACCTGAAAGGAAGCGCGCGACGACAAAGAAAGGAGAAAGAAAGAGAGAGAAGAGCTGTTCTTCGCACTATACGCGTTTATCGCTTCTCGCGTAGCAGCAGCGACGATATTTTTCTCGATTCCGCACGGGACATCTCTCTCGCTCTCTCTCTCGAGCGAAACGAGTCATTTCGTTCAATGGTGGATTTTCTATTAGATTCCAGAATGACTTTTCTCGAAAGGGGATAGATAGAAAGAGAGCGAGAGAGAAGAAGTGTGCGCCTTTCTTATGTTTTTTCGACGTCCCTGACGTCCTTTTTACAGCATTCTTTGCCATCTCCCATCCGCGATCGAAATCCATTTGTTCGCCTTAAATGCTCGTAAGAGGCGAGAGATAAATTCGAATAGACGCCGGAGTTAATAGCGTTCGGACGTTAAATTCGCTGGCAAGTAGTGTCGCTTCGTGCTTGGATAAATGTAATTTGTTTCCGCACCAGACATTAAATGTAAATAATAATAATAACAAGAAAATTGCGTAGAGAAATTAATAAAACAGACGACCGAACTAAATAAAGAGTATATACACAGGAAACATGTTTATTGAAACCGAAAAAAAAAAATCACATTTCAGCATTTCAATTAACCTCGAAAAAACACGGCGCTTTAAATCGCTGCGCAGGTACATCCATAAACATCCAATTAAACGGCAAGGATTACACAACAATTAAAAATGCAAATTCGCAGGCGCGCGTGAGAGAGAGTAGCGATCGTGGGTGGTTAGACGTATCTCGAACAAGCTGTCGTTCGGCGCGTCGAGAGAGATGCATCTTCTCTCTTCTCTCCTCACGCACACATATACATATACACACTTACCTCGCAAGTCACTGTATCTTTCTCTCCCTCCATACACTCTCTCGGTGTAGTTTACTCGGACGTCGCGTCCTCGTGTAAGGCCGCATTAGCATTTCAGTGAAGCTCCTTGCGCGAGTAGCGAACGAACAAGCGAGAGAGAAAGAGAGAGAGAGAGCATTACGCTTCTACGGTCATCCAACAGGTGTCCGCCGAGCGTGCGCGCATATACGAGGCAAAAATCTCTTTCTCTTTCCTCGCTCTCCAGCGATTTGTAAGCGTATAAAAGAAAAGACGAGAAAGAGAGAGAGAGAGAGAGAGAGAGAGAGAGAGAGAGATAGAACACACAGGCGCGCACATGGTACCTCTCAGCAGCGGCGTCTTGAGCAAGATTATGGCATTCGTCCATTGCCGAGCACAAGTGGAGCTCGCTCGAGTTTTTTAAAGCTTCCTTTTTTTGCTGCGCCTCGATGAAAATAAAGGAGCGAGAAAGAGAAAGAGAGAAAGAAGGGGAAGCGAAGACCTCCTCGTACACGAAAAGAGTGAGAGGAGGAAAAGTCGCGGCGAGAGAAAGAGAGAGGGACGCGAATGCGCGCAGATGTCAAAGAGAAGAGAGAAAGACACGGCCGAGCGAATGGGGCGTACATTTGCATAAGTAAATGTCTGTGTATAGTGCATTGCTTATTTGATATTCTCTCGTTCCCTCTTACCCTCTCTCCTACTCCACCTTTGGCAAATATCTTTCCTTCTTCGCGCAAAAGCTCTTCTGCCTCATATACGCGACCAGTAGAGGAGTGTATTTGCAGTGGACAGTGCAGTTTCGTAATAAAGGATCACTGTGAAGAGAGCCTCGAGACAAGAGATCGAATGCATCGTCCCTGGGCTTTTTACAACGTTATCGGTATAGAGAGAGAATAGCAGCGCTGAGTTGAGTTTTTCTTTCTCTACGAGAGAGCTTCTACTCGTCGTATCAGCGATTTTTCCTCGTTATTATTCTCGCGACCTTTGAATAATTCTCCGTCGTAGATTTCAATAAAAGTGGCCGGTAAACTTTTTTGTATCTTACATTTATACCGTGTGGTATATATAGGAAGACCAGAAAAGCTTGTTTTTCTTCCTGAAAGAATAACAAACTTCGCGTTGTTATATTCTTCTTTTGTTCAACTGAGACTCAAAAGCCTTACGTACGCACGGTATTTTTTTCCTCCGAGTGCAAGTACACGACTTCACCGACGCGCACGCGAAGAGGGGGACATTTCAAAAATAAAAAGACAAAACAGAAGAACTTCCTCGACTTCTCGCGCGCGGGTCTTCCTCCCCAACATACACAAAAGCGACGACAGAACTGGAATCGAACGACGACGGCGACGAATCACTTCAAGTCTCCTCTGCCTTTTTTTCTATTTCCTCCTCACTTTATACCTGTGCACCTATACTTATACTATACAATATATATTATATATATAACGCGGATTTTTCTCACGAACCCGAATACGACGACGAAGCGCATTTCGAGAGTGAGCAGCCCGAAAACTTAGCTTACACGCCAAACAGCTGGTCGCTTCAGCTGCGCGCTTCCTGCCTCACCCAGCCCTGTACTTCCCCCTCTCTCCCTTCCCCTCTCTTCTCCCTTTCCCAGCCGTGATATATACATATATTCGCGCGAGTACAGACTGTATTTTCCGAGCATATGGTGAGAGCAAGCGCATATATATATATATATATATATATATATATATATATATATATATATATATTACATATAGCCGCGAGGAAATCTAGTCCTTGAGAAGGTGCGAGGAACCCTGTGTGCAACGCGCGTGCGCGCACTGCTGCATTCCGGGAAGCCGAAGAAGTTGATTGACGAGTCTAGGTCAGTCACCGTTTGGGTTCGTCTGCCTCGGCTCGCCTCTACTGCTGCTGTTGCTGCTACTGCAATTGCTATACGCGTGTATATATATATGTACATGTGTACACGCGAGCATGGACGAGTGAACGAGCGAGTTGATGATTATTATAGGCTTGCCCTTGCGCTGTCTCAAGAGTGTAAAATATTATTCAATTTTGCGCGCATTGCAGGCAAATTAGTGGAAATAATTTTCTTGCTCCATAATTCATTGTAACCACGTGTACGAGTATTTATCTTGATTGCCGCGTCAATCTATAAAAAATAATATATGTTGTTATATCAAAAATAGCTTGTAATAACGTTTCTACCTTCTCATCACTTCCAATTTCTTTCTTTCTGTTTTTTTTCTCTCTCTCGTTTGAAGATTAAAAAAAATGCGGAAGACGAGCTGCCAGGTAATTGAAATATATCGATCGACGACGAAGCATTGCGAAGTCGGAGAAAGAATCGGTAAGCCGATCCGTGCGAAAAGGGGGCCGCGCGTACATGCGACGTATATATACATATATATGTATACGTGTCCAAATCTCTGAATTACGTTCTCCGCGCCAATAAAGCACGATTCGGACTAACGAGCGCGCGGGTCCCGTGTCAAACTGAACCGCACGACCGCGTATACGTACAAGTATACCGCGTGATAAAAATCACGACACACACGCTCTCTCTCTCTCTCTCTCTCTCGTTCTTTCTCGTGCAAACATCAAGGAAAAATATATATGTATATATATATACACGGCCGAAGAGGCGTAAGGAACGTTTTAATAGGCATATTTCGCCGGCAGCCACAGCGTAAATAGAAGTGGCAGATGTCAAGTTTGCGCGCGCATCGACAAAAAGAAACCGTGCCGATCGTTATCCCAAAAGGGGTCGTCGCCTTCACCAAGCGATTGTCCGATCTTACGACCTGTACTTTCGAACGCGGAAAACGCGCGCAAAGCAGGTAAGCAGGCAAGCAAGTAAGATTTAGTGTATGTTTAATTATCAGAACGAAGAGGATCGAGATAGGTTTTGACATTATATAGCATTGCTCGCGATCTTTCAGATCCAACATCAGTTGGAGAATGAAGAGATGCTATAAGTACTCTCTCTAAAGAGGAGCGTAGTATGATGATGATTATTGCTTTTGTATGAATCAACGTCGCGGCACGTGGAAAAGTATAAGTATATATTCGCTGAAAGCCAATCTCTTTCTCCGTAGCCTTAGCTAAGCTACTATATTATACTCACTGTTGAGTCACAAACACATACGCCAGGATTTATCCTTGTTAACCTTACTCGAATATTTTCTTAACTACCTAACGCCACCATCGATTTTCCTCGTCACTCCCACGATTTCAAATCCGAGCGTGCGGACATTTAATAAAATATTGACTCGCTGCAATATTAAGCGACGACTAACGCGAGAAAAACAACGGAGGGATGGGAAGAAAATAGTACAAATTGTTGGTAAAGAGAATTCCATTATTAATCGTGAAAAATTACAGCAGTGCGGTCTGCTGACGGCGACGACCTTACGCGAGCAGCACGCGTATGTGTAAAACATCCATAATGCATGTTTCGTCATGTTATATACATGCGACGACGTGGTTCTAATACATGTGTGTGTATATATATATAGAGAGAGAGAGAGGAAAGAGAGAGAGAACTACATTTCTCGAGGTAATCTACGGTTTCGCTATACGCTGAAATATTCATCGAAAAATAAGTGCGGAAAGCACGTATGTATAATTAGTATATTAACGGCGTTATTTTCACGGGATTTTCAGGTATATATATATATATACATATATATATATATAATATGTAACGATCACGAATTCGCGTTTCCTTTTGTACAGAGATATTGTAGAGGCGATATAGGGAGAGGATGTAGTACTGTAGGTGAAAGGCAGGGGAAAAAGGGGAGAGGATGGCGACGAATGCAGAGAAAAAAGGAGGCACAAGAGACGAGGATCAATCACGGGGATTCTATCTTGTCCTTCCTTTCTGGAACCGCAATCGCGCGGGGATGCGGCTGCGTGTCCCGCAGCCGCGAACGGAAATATTGATTATATCACACGCACATACATACACAAACGTGATGGGAATCAAACTCTGTAAAGCTCCCTTCACACGGTAAATGCTGGATCTGGTATATGTCATCAGCCATGTCTGCGGTATTTCATAATAACACTCGCGCGTACATATATAATTCTAACCTTAGCCGAACGTTGCTGTCACGTCAGCCATATATAATACTATCTGTAAATATTTTATCATATACCGAGAGTGCAATTCTTAATTCACTTCCTCTGCGCGTTACTCGCGAACGATTTCCAATTTCCATCGATCCTAAAAATCTAAATTCCATTACTCGACCCGCATCCATCCGCACTGTGAGTGTACCCTAATACCCTATGGGCACTCTTCGCTCTGCGCCGCAAACTCGACCACTGCACTGACGACGATGCCTTTTTCCCTCGCGGCTGCTATACGTATATATACTGGCGCAGCGTGCACACATACACACCAGGGCAATCGTATTCCTCTCTTTTCCCTGCATTTCAACTCATTTTTTTGACGGTACCTTCCACTCAGCGGGCTTTTTACACCGAGCTGCTGCCGCTGCTGCTGCTGCGGTGGCGAGCGCACACGAATCGCCTCCGCTTTTTACCCGCGCTACGCGGCTGCACGTGTCCATCGAAGCGACGTCGATTGGTTCTCTCTCTCTCTCTCTCTCTTTCGCTCGTCCACGCGTTCTGCGTCGTCGCTCGGGTGTGTAGCGAACGCGGCGAGTCGTCCCCTCGCGTCGTTGGCTTTCCATTTCCCCGGTGAAGCCTCAGCTGACGCGGCAGCAGCGGCTGCGGAGCGATGGTGGCTCTGAGTTATGTGGCAGAAATCATTCGGGTGATAATAGAATTGACGGTTATGTTGGAATCGATAACATTTTTTTTTCTCTTTCTCGCGCGTCTATCAAAGATTTATTCAGAGTATATAGAATATAGTTATAAGAGCTAATTTTGCTATATCATTCGCACGGTATATATAAGAACGAAGCGTTATAGTATTGTACTACTGAACCCTCGACCCTATTCGTTTCGACGAGGAAAACTTCCGCACGTATAACGCGCGGCTTCCCTCGCACGGCGCCCACCGGAATCGCAGATGGTAATTTGGACTTTGCATATAAAATGCGTAATTGTCCTTTATTAGCCCTAATGGTTGATGTATAATTTATCATATACTCGCCTCGTATACACTACGAGCGACGGCAGCCGCGTATCCGTTATCTATTTACATTGCAACCTTGCCGTGCGGCAAGGGGTCAAAGCCCTACACGTAAGGGTGTGCGTATATATGTACGTGTGAGAGTGTATATATATAAATGGAGGAAACGTCGAGGCTAGAAATAAAGGCATTTCGATGGGGCGCAAGGAAGAAAAACCAGTTGAAAGGCGCAGTCACGAGACGTGTCTATATGCGAAAAATAACAAACGAGGATAAAAATTACACGACGATTACAATGAGTACAAGGGTATATATATACATACATACATACCACGCACATCGTGCGGAGCAAACAGCGCAGTACGAGCGAGCGAGCGCTTATACCGGTTATAAGTGATATTAAATACCCGGCGAAAATAAAATATAAACAGGATAGCAGAAATTTATTCCGCGACTCGTGCGTAGTACATATATATACACCCCACTGATTTACATCGCGAACTCCGTCTCTCGGTCGGAAAATCAAGGATAAAACGTCCACACGATATAGCCATAGTATTTAAGCATTGATAATGTCGTTCAGGATTGGGAATATTAAAATACTCTCTCTCTCTCTCTCTCTCTCTCTCTCTCTATCTTTCTCTCGCGACTGCGTACATATATATACACACGAGTCTGACTTGCGCGCGAAGGTCGGTGTACCGCGCGCCGCCATCGGGTGTATATATATAGAAAGCTCGCCTGGCAGGACGTGTAGACGTAGGTCGGGGCTCTCTTTCGTTCTCTCTCTCTCTCTCTCACTCTTGCGGAGCATACATGTGAAACGAGGCGGCGGCAGCCAGCCGAGCGCGTTGGCAACAAACACATACACATACATACACGCACACAAGAAAAGGTACAAAGGGCAGGTGTACCCGTGCGATGCGGCGAGGAAGGACATGTGAGTATGGTCGTTCCTCTCCGCTTCGCTAAAGATAATACATGTGCGGAACGAGAGAGAGAGAGAGAGAGAGAGCCTTCAAGTACAAGAAAAGCCATATCCAATTATGAAAATTAAAGGCTCTGTCGCCTTTGGTGAAATAGACTCTCTCCCCCGGCAATGTATGCTGTGTCTTTCTATACATATATACATATAGGTATGAGGTTATGTCTTTCTGGGTGGATTGGCTGGTTGGCAAGCAATCGGTAGCTCGGAAATGACGGAGCCATTGTAAATTTTCCATCTATATGCGATTTCAGTGACTAATTGCGCGCTTAGACTCACGAGCACAGTGATTGACAAGCGCGCCTTCGTCTCCCGCCGCGCGTCAACGTACATATATATACAAGTATAACTGATGTATGTCTAGCTGACGGGACACGTGACATCTTGGCTTTTCGAGAAAATATTTACATCGTCATACAATGACCCCCGGCGTCTTAACGAACCATTCGACTTTTTGTATTTAATTTCGTCTTTTGCATTTCTTCACTTGTATATATACACGTGTTTGTGGCAAACGAGCGTAACTACGCGAGACGAAGCGAAGAAAAATCACCGACTTTAACGACTCTTTGTCAGCTTGCCAAACTTTCGTAATTTATCTTCTCTCTCTCTCTCTTTTTTTTCTCCCCCTCTTTTTTAAATCTTCACCTCTACACCAACCATCCGCGCAGCAAGTTTTACTTATACGAGATATAAATCCACGTGAAATGGAGCATGAGCCGGGTACCATATAACGCTCGCTTGCTCGTCCTGCGCAATTTCGACCGCGCGCGCGCACAAAGCAGCTGTAAATACGAGCGTTAACACAAATTATCAAGAAATTACCGCTCATGAAGGGCAATTCTGCTAGCCTCAATAACAAGCTCTCTCTCTCTCTCGCCAGTACGCGCACGCGCGGCTGGCAGCCCTAAGCTAACCAGCAAATTTATAACGCCAACATCCATTTCCAAGGAAGTCGCTATAGCGAGTGAGTGAGATAGAAGAGTAGAGCTACTCTCTCTCTCTCTCTCGCTATCTCTTCCTCTCCTGCCCTGTAGCATCCACAAGCGCGAGCACGTGACATAAGCCGATAACCTGGCGCGGCCCATAGTTCGCGACCCCTGTACCTCCCCCCTCTCTCTCTCCCTTGCAATCGCTCTCGCTATAACGGCTGACGAGCTAACTCTGGCTCCCATAGTAACGGCCGCTGTGACTATCCAATGTATAGACCAAGAGCGAATGTCTTGCTATCCATGAGTATATACGTGTATATATATTATATGATAGAACACGCATGCGTGTATATATGTATATATGTATATACGTACGTGTATACGCCGAGAGAGCTAACGCACGCGCGTTAACTATGCTTCTGCTAGTTCTAAAGGGGGTGTATATATATAGATATATAGGGTCGACATTGCTGGACCGGCGATATAATTAATACGTATAGGCTGGTGCATGCATGC
>JAYJLV010006957.1:0-10144 GCA_036873485.1 Torymus texanus | reverse complement strand
CTCCGAAAAATTTTGCGCTGACGGGGAATCGAACGTGAGCCCTAAGCGATGTTTGTTTTGGGAAGCAAGCACCTTGCTTCCTGAGCCAAACACCGCTCTTATCACTCATTTTCCACTAAATTCAATTCTAGAACCACCATTGTAAGGAATAAATATTTTATATTTGTTGGCTGCATCCTGGAGATCATTAAAATACTTTTCATTTTGAAAAAGAGCGTTTGATACTCTCCTGGGTACGTCGAATGAACTCTTTAACTCTGCTACAATCTTTTGACCATATTTTGTTGTAACTGACTTCAGTCTTGTTGCCATATATCTCTGCCCTTTGGTGAGGTCAGCCAGCTTCTTTGTGGGCAAGAATCCTCCACGAGCAATGTCGTTAAGGGTAGCGAAGTCCTTCTCTAATTAGAAGATAAACGAGTTAATTTTAAAGAATTTGTATGAAATTATAAAAAGAAGTAAGAATAATACTAACGTTCAAACGATTCGTGATTTTTTATTTATTGGACTGCTGTCCGTGCAAGATCTCACACGATTGGTAGAGTTTGGCTGCTCAATTGCGGAAAACTGACGGTCGGCTGCTGGAGAATGCTGTTGACTGCTTGAAGCTCGACTGATCGACTGAGCTCCGACTTCTGCAGCACCTCATTATATGCAGGCCGCCCCACCACCACTTCAGAATTCTGCTGCTCGACTTCCCCCTCTCCGAACGCCGTTGCTACCTCATTGGCTATCCCCTCCTTGATGGCACAATGTCCCTAGGTAGGGTGTCTGTTGAGCCTGGTAGAAGATGGCATTTGTCATCGTGTGCACTGAGAGCAATCTTCTTTTCCTTCTCAGTACGCATCATATGATGTAGAGCCCGGATATTGCGCTGTTCTCGAGTGATGATATCATTCTCTTTCAAACATTTTATATAATCGTCAAAGGAGATGGTTGCTTTGACGACAGAACTTTTTACTTCTTTCGCTTTCTTAATGATCATTTTGTTCTGTATCTTTACGCTGTGTATCTTACTGCACAGTCCGACAAATTCGAAGATAATCAAGTAATTGCCCACATCTTTCATCAAACTTACTTTCTTCTTATTGACCCTTGGCATGTTGATCGGATTGATCTCCGAATAGTCTGATGTGTCGAACTCGTGACTATCTCGTCGTATCACATTGTTTATGTCCACACCTGTAACTTCATAAATCAGACTACCCGTATCAGTGTACAACCGCTTGCCACGGTCTCCTACAAGATCTCACATATAGTAGGAACCTTTACACGAGTGTTATTGACAGATCCGGAACTAACAGATCAATGTCGATTGGCTTCTTTATGCAAATCTCTGTCCTCAGTCTTCACCATAGGTAAGGACTCAGTCATTGCCCAACCATATAAATTGTTGACGTCAAAATACATTAAATATTTCTTATTCTCTTCAACATTATAGCCTGCTTACATATATGAATTATTTGCCATTGCATAGCGATTTTAGCATTGACTAATTCCTCCCCGTATACCCCGCTCCATAACTAGTAGCATGTCTACATCTGTACGAAGTTCGAGTTTGATATGTAAAAATAAACAAAATGAAATTAAGAATATTGAAATGTTATTTTCATTTTATATTAATAGCAAATAGTACCTGAGTATTTTTGAGCTAAGAGAAGCAAGTTAACATGTTTGTCTTTCTTTTGTGCAGTCAAATAACGGGGTAAAACGTTCGAAGTTTGACTTCTCATCTGTAAAAAGTAGACATTGACAGAAAAATCGTTTGGTTTTTTGAATTTAGTGATCCGCTTTGGATCTACAGGAAACTCAATTCTCTTAAAATTCAATTCATTTTTGTACGTATTGTATGTTACATCGAAAATCCCGTCCAACTCGTTCGGAATTTCTTATTAGATGATGTAGGATGTAAGACGAATAATAATACTCTTGTGTTGTCCAATATGGAAATTTTCTTTATTGGTCGTGAGGGAAAAGCCTTGCGGCATAAAAACCCTTCGAAATTTCTCGTTGTTGATGAATTTAACTAGCCGGTCGTACAATTCAAGGTACTCGTAACCTTGAGATGCGGCGTGGAAACCGCTAGTGTTCGTTATCTCTTTATACGTTAATGCTACCCACTCGTCAGCGGGTAGCCCATAGGTGAATGTAGATCGCAATCCACCAGTGTTGGGACGTCGGGAACTAATTGTCTGGTCAGTCGTTGTATCAAGGCGTAGATTTTTATTATACGTTTTTAGGGTTAACTCCGAGATCAATCCGCAACGGGCACGAGAATAAAAGTGAAAAAAAGACAGCTCTATCCTCCCTTCTATATTTTTTTGTTTAATATTAAAATGAAGGCGAGGATGGCTCGCGCCAAGAAAAGAAGATCACAAAGTCATGTCGTGCTCTCGACGCTGCCCTCATTCTATTTCGCCATAACATTGTAAGCCGATACTTGGTTTGCATTCTTCGTACGGAGATGTAATGCTGATAGAATAGCCCACTTAAAACATTGATTGTCATGGTTTTCTACGAAAATGGAAGCTCGCTTATTTTTTATAAAAGTCGGGAACTCGATGTATGAACTTCCTCTCATAGGATTATACTTGTACATATTTATAACTAAGTTCAAAATAGATTTCCAAGACCCACCAGACTCACGCTCTTGAAACTCTTCTATGTCCAAATCGATAGGCTGCTGTACATTCATCGAGAACCATTCGTGTAAATCCGTTGTTGAGTATATTGGAACAGTTTTTGTATTGAAATATTTGAACTCAGTTATTTCTTTGTCTTCTTTCAGTAACCTATACTCTGCTGTAAGCACTACATTAACTTTTATAACTGTGTGTTTTTTGAGAGCTTCATTCACTTTCACAATAAACACTTTCTCAGCATCCGTCATAAAATTTAACAAGTCCAAATGTTTGTGATTAGTTATAACAGCAGATTTTATTCTATTGTCAAAAGCACTTTCAACAACATCCAAGCTTACCGATGGAGCTTCATTTGTTCGCGTATCGTTATTTTGATCAAGTTCAGACAATCCAGCACCAACTCTCTCACCATTATTCCCTTCAGGTTGAATTAGTACTTGTTCAAGATGTCCAACACTGAACCTTTCATCTATCTCTTCATTCTGAATTACCACTTGCTCAGGATGCCCAACACTCACAACATTTTCGTCCTCGATGCTTGTAATTTCTACACAAAGTTGTTTATTTAAGAGCCGCACTACACTATTTATAAGAGCAAGGGCTGATTATAATTGATGTTTATCAGCCATTGACAACTTTTGTGAACGTGATAAATTTCTCGCCGCATGTAGAGTATCTTGACAATTTTCTAACCACCTCTTAATGTCATTTTCGTCAGCATTACCAAGTATGAGATATTAGTATGAATCCCATAGAATACGAGCTGTATCTTTAATGTACTTAGCAATTTTGTCTTCTCCAGACTACTCAGAGCAGTAGACTGAATTTTTTCTGTCAACCGCAGTCAATCAATGAATTTGTATTTAAGAAAGTAGCTATTGCCCCGCTTGAACAAAATTTTTATGGAATAATGTGGCGGTCAGGCAATATCTCTTATGAAAATTCAAGTAGTACACTGAAAAGCATACTTGCGGGAGCTGAGATATATGTGAAAGGATTAGAAAAACGTAATTAGTTGAAACAATTTTTTAATGATCAGTAAGTCAACTGAAAGAAAAAAATTATTGCTTTGGCTTACACTCAAATGTTAAAAAATCATATGTGGGTCATTTTTTCAGGTTAGTATTCAATATTGATTACATGGGATGCCTTTCTTTAAAAAGTTTGACTAATCAAAAAATTTCATGCACTAGTCATACTGCTTGTGAATATCCTGTTTGTGCACTTCGAAATGTAATGACGAATCTCCTGTATTTCTTTGACTGTTACCAGTTGGGAGGCTATTTTGCAAATGGGATACAATCGCCACGGGGCGTCGCTTCTTTATGGTATCGGCGAGGACCTTGCAAAACTTTCTTGCACCTGATTGGTGGAAATTTTCGGGAGGAGGTAATTTTGCTGATCGCGACTACCGTACTATAAAACAAGGCGCATGCACTCCAGTGCAGCATTCACTGTTCGTCTAAGCAACTTAACGCATCTCTGTAGTTCTTTGCTGTTGAAATTGTCTAACAAGAGACACAATGTGTATGAAAACTGGTTAGCCCGGATTACTTATAGGTTTGATCTAAATTCAATTTTAGCATCAAAGATTAAGGAGATTCCAAAGACAAACAGCGAAATGGACGCAGTATCGTCAACGATGAAGAATAAGTGTCGGCGGACTAAGAAGAGTTGAGTACTGAGGATCGTGCGGCGACATAAATCACAGCCATCGGAGTGGTGTTCGGCATTCGGAGCAACCAAGTATTGGATTATGGCAAAAGAATTCCACGCCATGAAGGAGCCTCGAATCATTGAAATGCCTTGAGACCATTCCACGAGGTTCGTCAAGCATCCGCAGGGTCAAAAAAAGCTTGACCGAGTAAGACCCGGCTCTTTTAATTTTTTTATAACAATCAACCCTTTTCGGGGCTACATAATATTACAACTTATGGAAATTATTTGTAATTGTTAAATATACACTAAACCATACATTTTTATTTATTTACTACATTTATGGTTAATCAGCTTTCCATGACTACGTAATTGATGTTCATGGTTAGCAAATGTTTCGGTGGCAGAGCGGTAAGCTCTGTAACCTAGGGGTCACGAGTTCACTGCGACCTCTCGAGAGTTCTTTCATTGAAAAAGTTTATTAATTTATTAATTTATGCATATACATAGTGAATAATTATTCAAATATGCAAATTATCCGCACTTAAATATGCAAATTAAAATTTCTTAACGAAATAAAATTATTTTCAATATTTAAGTTTGTGGACCACTCTGCGAGGTGCGCGTTAGGAAAAAAACAGAATTTTGAAATTATAAAGTTGACTCGCTCAGAGGTTTCTGGGTCACTCTTGGGGATCCGTGCTAGGAAATCGTTTTTGCAAAATGCGCGCGCGGTGCCGCTGCTTAAATGCACAATTTGACAGTGGGAAACCAGATTCTATAGCAGAGCGGTAAGGATGCTGTTCTGTAACCTAGGGGTCGCCGGTTTGCGCCCAGCCTTCGGAGATATTTTTCGCTTAAATATGTTTAAATAGTTTTCATAACATATATGACATATTCAAATTTGTTAAACAATTTAATTTAAAAAAAAAATTTTTACCGAAATGCGCGCTGTGCGGCAGCTTAAATGCATTATTACCGCATAGACTGACAGATGTCTCAGTAGCAGAGCGGTAAGGCAGCTGCTCTGTAATCTGAGGGTCGTGGGTTCAAGCCCAGCTTCCGAAGATTTTGTTTTCGCTTAAATAATTTAATTAAGAATGTTTCATTTTAAATTTCATTAATTTGTTTAAAATTGTAAATATTTTGTGGGGAACATGATATCAGTGGGGCAAGTTGGTGTGAGCTCATGAAACACGGGCTCAGTGAGCCAGTATTCCTATGGGGACATGGGCTCAGTGGGGGAAGGGAGTGGAAGAGCGGGGGCACGGGCTCAGTGAGCTCGTATGTCTGTGCTAGAAACGCTAGGTCGGTTCTGCACCAAAACTTGGGTTGGGTTGGATTAGTAGTGGGCCTGGTTCAGTTACATCTGAGCCAGAAAGCTTGAATTACTGGGCCTCGTGTAATTAAAGGTGAGCCAGTATCCTATAGGGGCAGAGGCTCGGTCGGTGGGGGGGGGGGGGGTGTTGATCTCGTCTTTTATAGCACGGCTTCTCTGTACCCATATCACAATATTATCTTTTTTCTACCAAAGACAACAAGTGGCTAACTCGTTCTAAACTGCTAATAAATATAACTATAGGTAAACTAACTATAGATTAAATGTAGTATCACCGAAAGACACTGAACGTTTTTTCCTTAAAATAATACTTAATCGAGTAAAAGGAGTATTATATTTTCCATTTTTTTTTTCATCCTCTATACCGAAAGCTAAGCATCTTTTACGTAGGAAAATATTTTTTCCAGAATTTGCTCAAATGTTTTTCTTAGAGAAACAGAACGCGAAACAGGACGCTGCGTCTCTTTCGCGCGCGGTATGCGGCTCACAGTACAGCGCATGGACTAGGATGCACCTTACTCTCTAACAACCACTGATCGTTTTGATTTATCATTTTTAATTCTTTATCAAATATCTTTTTCTACTTGAGATTTTCATAGTCTATTTTGTAAAACAAAAAAATGAGTTCGATTTGTGTGTGAGAATTACATAAATTAAGTGAGGACATGCTGTGGGTGTTTGAATTAAATAATTGAGTCATATATAAGTTACAATATAACACTTTAAAATATATTACAACATATTACATTAGAAAATATATCTTAGGTTTAAGCTAAATAATGTAAATGGAATTACAATGGTTTGTTTTGGTTGAGTGTGTGTGTGTGTGTGTATTACAAATTCTATTGTGTTTGAGTGTTACAATAAGTGTAGGTATGTGTATGTAAAATACAGTAGACAACTTGACAAGCTCCCTGTGAAGGAGAAACTGACCTGCTGTATAACAATGAGTCTGTCCGACAAATGAGTTTAGCCAATAAATGAAAATTCCTCTGAGTGACACCGGTGAGAAGCTATAACGTTGAATCTGCGTCTGTTGCTATCGATGAGTTTTCAATTTTCTGCTGGCATGAGATATTACAAGTAAATGTTACTGATTTACTTGTAGAGGTTACGTGAGTATGCACGATTAGATATTACTGTTCTAATCATGCGTGAGAATTACCGCTGGGCCAGAGCATAAGATAAAATCACGACACGTGACTTGAGATCGCATGTGTAAATGTGAGGTTACCTGTGCACGTGCACTACTGCGGTACAGCTATGGTGAGTTTCTCCAGCGACAAAGTGCAGATTCCAATCGATGATGTTCGATGTTGATAGAGTCAGTTGAGTTGAGCCAGTTGAATTGAGCCTGTTGAGTTGATCCAGAGATGAGTAGTGCAGTGATGAGAAGAGCCAGTAAAATTATCCTTGAGTATTCCAAAAATGAGTGGAGCGGTTGCTTGTGGTGTGCCTCATGAGGTAGTCAAAAGCAGACAGAGAGAGAGCGCCGGTCGAACTTCTTTCTTCTTGCCGAGTAAGTCACTCGCGGCGTAAGTCAAATCACGTCTCTCGAATTACGATATGGGAGAGAGAGAGACAGCGTTATGCCTTATAACCGACCTAATCAGGGCAGTATCTACCGTACCGCTAATGTGCCGTGAGGTGCTGCCGCTTCAACCGCGCGAGATTCAAACTTGAGTAATTTCTCAACAATTTGTAATAGTAGACGAAACACCTTTTAGTCACTTACTTTTTATCCGATAGGTTTCTCACGTGAAAGTTTTACCCGAAGAAGTTTGTTGTATCCAAATTATATAAGTCCGATGATTTTCTATCTTTTTTATCCTTAGAATTGTTTAAAACTTTGAAGGTATAAATAATTAATTTTTGGTTTATTCATTTCATTCATTTTTTTCTACTAAAATATGGATTCAGCTTTCAAGCTGTAATGCATAAATCCTTTTAATAAAATTAATCACCCTTCATGTGAAAATTTTTTTGAATTTTCCTACAAATTTTAGGAGTGCGTATTCCCTCGTACTAGAAAACCTTTCCAGTACGGTACTTCCCATTGCAGCCCTTACCACTACGGTACTTCCCATTGCAGCCCTTTCCACTATGATACTTCCTATTACAGTTCGCTTCCATATTATTCGGTTTACTCAGAAAACGTTGTTTGAAATATAAGAAAAATGACGTAATTTGTTTAAATGGTTAAATTATTTATTCTTAAATTTAATTTTTGTTAATGTATTCATTATGTGTATTGACATGTAACTCAAGACGCGATAAACTGAGGCCTCATGAGTACTAGATCAACTGAGAATGAGAGGAAGATAACTAGCATAATACATATGAATATTTTGTTTAAAAAAAAAAAAATTTACAATAGATTGTTTGCGATATATTTATGGTGATTTCTTTTGAATATTATCTATTATGTTATTCAAAGAATTAAATGAATCATTTCTGAGTTAAATTTGGAGTTTTTTGTTTTTAAATCAGTTGAAATTTTGGCGGTAATTTCAATTTATATTTTATATATATATATATATATATAATTTTATATAACGCAGTAAGGTAAAGTTTACAGGCATGCGTAGCGCGTCCAACACTCTAGTTTAATTATAAAAAAAAATGATAAATTGTATAAAATCATCACTAGACGTTTAACATTAAAATTGAAAAATTCGTCATGAATTCGTTTTCTCTTTTACAGTCTATTGGTTATTATTATAAAAAAGGTTAACAATAATTCTTTGGATGCTGATGATCTCCCCCTTGGCGGTTGCGGTCGTCCTCTGGATGGTCGCTCGTTGTGTATGGAACTGTCGTTGAGCTTTTTCTGCGGCTGGCTGGAGGCGACTGACTTTTGGTTTTCACCCAGTCAGTCGGGCAGAGGCGCGGACCGCCAAACGCGCGATCGCGTGTCTTCCGGTGGCCGTTGCTATTACCGCCGTGGAGACAGTTCGGCTGTCTCAGCGTTCTCCAGTGGGAGAACGCCGGACAGGGGACATCTACAATCTGCCGAGTTAGACGCGCAGTGTCTGCTAAGAAGAATTAGATGAAATTCTTCCTCGCGCGACGCTGGGACATATCATGCAGCAACATTGTTACTTAAAGTCAAAACTGTTCACAAAGTATTAGGATTACCGGCACCTCTTTTATCAGATTCTTCACCATAATTTTTCGATATAATTAAAAGAAGGACAGTTATTGAGGCCAACTGATGTCTTTATATGAGATAAAGCACCAATGGCTCCACGCTATGCATAAGAGATTAGAAATAGAATATTAAAAGATGTGATGGGTAACAATTTATTATTTGATGGTAAAATTGTTATTTTAGACGGTGATTTTCAACAGTTACTACCTGTATTACCACAAGGAACTCAAAGTAAAATTATTAATTTATGAATCAAAAACCGCTGCCAATTCATTGGCACGTAGCTTCCTCAAAACTTAATTTACTGATCCCTTTAATTAATTTTCAATGCCAATATTTAAAATTTACTTTATTTTGTACGGGAAGACTATGTTAAATGGTTTGTAACTATATTTTTACTCTTTCTATTGTTTATCGTTAAAAAGTAATTATTATTATACAATTTTATATTTACCAAAAAAAAATAAAGAAAATCTTTTTTATAAATGTTAATCATAATTGTATGCATTCATTTTTAAAAAGTCTTTACAATTTTACGAATCAAAAATAAATGGAGATTCGTTTTTCTTTATGGTGTTACAATTTAATAATTGCAACTAAATGAATAAAGAGAGAATGACTTGATAATCAAACGGCACGACGTGACTCGGCGGACAATCGAACTCGGGACCTTCTGTTTTCGCGACGGGTGTTCTCTCCACTAAGCTACCGAAGCCGATGCACATCTTTCCTCGAGTCGTCCTCATATGTCTCTCGATGCAACTCGATCCGCCTTTGTCAGGTTGTACTTACTACGCACACGTAATAATTGTTCGTTCAACAATTTAACATAATACCAAAAATATCTGTTTCTCTGCTCTGTATATCCTATATAAAAATTTCTCCATACTCAATATCATAGCTTTTATTTTCTTAATAATGTCTATTTACGTGTATTATTGTACGCCCATTCCAGTAAGATGATTTTTACTCAAACTAAAGCCTTCGGTAGTACCAATACTCTTCCACTTTTTAATTATATTTCTATAAAAAATAGGTATTCGAAAATATTCCAAAAAATTTTTTAAACTTCAATATTTTTTTTTTTAAACGAACTCTGTTTGAAGATATATCTCTGCCAAATTTCATAATGATTACTTGAATTTTATTCTTATTATCGTGTTATAACCAAAACTATATTTTTTTATAAAACATTTTTTTTTCCAAAAAACAAATGAAAAGAATCTCTCGATATTACAATCAACTATAGTCTGCAATGATTTCAATAATTGGTTAACATTGTAAAGTTCGCTTTTACCTCCTCCTATACCTGTCACCTACCTTTGTTCTCGGTGCGTAAATCTCGGAGCGTCGCAG
>JAYJLV010006946.1:0-10145 GCA_036873485.1 Torymus texanus | reverse complement strand
TTAAACTTTTATAAAGTTTAAAATGTAAGTTTCACACTTTTTACTTCCAGATTTTCAACTTTAGCGTTTAGAGTGTAGACCCAAGTAATATAGCGTATAATTGTATAACAAGCGCGCAGAACTTTGAGCTAAACCTATTAGATCTTATTTAAAATGGAAAAAGCCTTACGAAACTAAAGTTATATATTTATTTTAAATATAATGCCAATAAAGAGATTGACTGTACAGTGTAAATTTGATAAACGCTTTTGGGACCAACCTCCGTCAATTAATATCGTTCATACTTTTCTAGGTAATACCATATTATACAATAAAGTTACACTTTCATTCATATCCAACCCTACAAACTTAAAGAATTTCAAAATTTTTGGTTCCCCACGTGCACATAATAATAATAATAATAATCCCTTCAAGGCGGTCCACGCTTCTTTGTATATTCCACGCTACACACGTGCGCGCATATCTTTTCATATATATATATACAACTCGCGTCAAAATACCTGCACGCACAGCATTTAAATACCTCTAACGTACACGCGCGCGTTTGCCGTATACTCCCGGAGGCGAAGGGATCACTAATGTTGGACTGACTCTCGTGCAAACGAATTAGAAATTTTTTTTTTTTCTTCCCTCAACAGCCGTTACCGCCACCACTGCCGTCGTAGCATGATGGAGTGCCGCGACGAGAGTTGAATGCTAACAAGCTACGAGGCACTTGCCGGCGTCTGGGAAGGTGTGAAAACTTCCCTTTTTCTATACTATTTTATGTACGTAATACGTATAGAAATATAAAAAGGTTGTATAGAAGAAGAAGAAGAAGAAGAAGAAGAAGAAGAAAATAAACATATAAGCGTGGTTTTAAATGTTATACTATAATTTTTTTTTTTTTTTTTTTGTAAATATAGGTTTTATAGATATAGACAAGTTATTTAGCACAAATCTGTAAAGTTTAAACTGTACAATATATACATAGACGAGTAACAACTGAAATTTCCATATATACACCCGCATACACACAAATTGCTCTCTCGCGGAGGGAATGAATTAGAGCGTGCAACGCAAGTTTTCTGTTTATTTTTCTACTTCACGGTGAAATACACGCACACAACCATACAGTTGTCCTCCTCCTCCTCGTCGTCCTCCCTTTACAAATTGAGTTACAAAATCCACAAAACACACACACACACATATACATATATAGACATATATCCGGACACGTATATTTGTATAACAGTGTCGTTGTTGTCGTCGTCGTTGTCAAAAAAAGAACATTTTTCTCCTCTTCTCTCGTAGATTCCCTTTTTGTTTTCTTTCATTCCCGAAAAACCGTTTGGTGCGTAAAACTATATATATATATATATACATATACGTAGAAAATCTCGGAAGATTTTTTTTTACACTGGTCTGTCGTAAAACACGCGCGAGCTTCTATTCCCATATACCCCCGTAGGCGACGCACCCTCCGAAAAGCAAGAGAGAGAGAGTGAGAGAGTGAGTGAGAGAGTGAGCGCAGAGCGCGACGTATGCACACGTACTTCAGAGAAAAGCCCCGTCGCGCATAGCAACGCGCATATATACCTACCTACTACTACGCGCTCGTTAAAAAGTCTCAAGAGCAGCCGTCTCTCTCTCTCTCTCTCTTTTCCCCCTTCAAAGATGATTGATAACGTGTGTATGCGTCTGTCTGCATATACATATATATATATACATATACGCGTCTTATCAGTATACTATACTCTTGCTGCAGCGGTATGGTGCGACGAGCTCTACCTTTTGTGAAACTGGCCGTTAATTCACGCGTACACACACATACACCACCGCGTCTGTATACGAAAGATGTACCTTTATCTTAGTTTCGACATCTCCCCCTACCCCTCGCCTTTTATGAGGCATTTATTCAAATGTTATCTTGCGTGCAACGTGAGATTTTGTCGCGTGCGTATATATACGCGTATATAAGTAAGTATTCAGCGACGTGGTGAAAAAAACAATTTACAGGATTTCCTGAAGGGGGAGGAGAGAGTTTTATTGCTATTTTAACTCTTTGTAGGGTTCAGTGTATATATCAGAAATGAAGTGTGTATAGAGAATAAAGGGGGAGAGTGATGAAGGTTGGTATAGAAGTATAGTAATGTCAAGTAGAGTTCGTCGTTTATACTTTGAGGATGCATTTAACCGCCAGGCGACGTGCACGTGCTAAATTAACGTTATTGCAAGGGATTACTATACGCGTTGCGACGACCTCCTTCTGTCTCTGGTATATATATATACAATTCTGGCAAAGTTTATAGAATTCTGAATTCGTGATGGTAGGTAACTTTGTTAAAAGTTATCATTGAATTCGCTAAACAATATTGTACTGTAATTTCTGACAAATCTTGTGTTCTATATATCTCCGGGTTGGAATAGCGCGAATAACTTATTCTTGAATAAATCTTGTTATTGTCGCAGCTAACGTTCTATATTTATTTGGGATATGATATTTTAAACTAAAAATCAAATAAAGTCGACTATTAAAAAACATGGTGTCGGTATATATCATATCAGAAAAAAACTGTCCGTGTTATGTAGAACGACGTTTAATGAATAACGAACGAAGGGTTTTTCGATATCCAATATTGTTTCGAACAAAAGTATCAGGAGAAGCAGAAGAGAAAGAGAAGAAAATTGATGGTTTATTTGGTCATGTCACATATGTATAATTAATGAAATATTCTGGCGTTGTTTGTTCATCATAGTATAATACTTTTCCTTTAAAAAAATCTCCTTTACTCTTCTTTTTTACTACGATAATCGGATTTGCATCAATCTAACGTAGAATCCATCCAAAAATCATCACCTTGATTCTTACCACAGTACATTTACAATTTCAAAACGTACACATAACCACATCGACTGTACCTTTTTTTTCCCAAAAACTTTTTCGTTCACGAAAGAGAAAGAGAGAGAGAGAGAGAGAGAGAGAAGCTTGGAGAAAGAAGACCGCTTATACAAAATACAACTGGTATAATAACTCAATTGCGCCTCTACGTCGCACCGCGAAATAGCTTCGTTCGCGTGCACGCAAGAGAGCTAAATTACTAAATTACGACAGTGGCCGCGCCTATCTCACTGCGATCCAACCAAAACAGGTGCGCACAGCAACGTGCGAGTCTTCTTAGCTTCTTCTCTTTCTCTTTCTTATGGTTCTTTCCCCATTAGGCACTTGGCAAGTTTCGTATGTGTGTGTGTGTGCGTATATATGGTATATGCAATTTCTTTTCGGAGATATTGTGATATAATGAGTGAGAAGAAAGAGGATAAGAGAGAGAAAGAGAGAGTGAGAGGAAAGAGAATTATGTTGGAATGAAAGAGATTTACGTATATATATTTGCATGTACCACTGTTTATTTGAATAAGTGAGGTAAAAAAAAGTTTATTGAGATAACTAAATGTCAGATTTTTTGGTATTAAAATTGAAGTATTTATTGATCTTACATAGTTAATTAAAGAAACTTCTGTGTTATCAACTAATATTTATATATTATTTGAGCACCATAACTATCATCTGTTAATTATTCAAGTACAAATAACCTAATCAATTACATTCCTATACCTCAAAAGAGCTTCTTTTCTCAGACCTCCACATACAACATCAACGCCCGCACTCCACCACTCGTGCCACACTATACACATCATACAATTTCAAGGACAAAAATCGTAATAGTTAAAGGTTCGCAGTATATACAATAATACACTATATATAAAAAGAGCCAATCCAAATCTGAGAACTACACAACCATCGAAATGGTCCCTTAAGAAAAAAAAAAAAGAGAAGAAACCCCTCGTCCACTTCACAAATCCCTCCTGCTGTGTTTGAAGCGCCGTCGGACCGCCTGCTGTATACCTTCATATACACATACATACACATACAAGAGAATCCATCGATGACGACTCAATGGGGGCAAAGTGGAGAGAATTTTCGACTAGAATATCCTGCCAGCAGGCCCACCTAATTGAGCGATTACCCAGTGACAAAGTCCACGCGCCAGGGTGTCACATATATATATATATATATACTGTGAGAGAGAGAGGCTGTGTGGTGTCGCCTCAAGTTAATCAACGCTCTCTTATGGTCATGCTGCGAGAGGAAACGAGAAGAGTGTCGAGTTATGGTAATTATTATATGACCTTTTTTCCTTTTGAGTGGTTCACATAGATGTATAGAGGTAAAGGTGTGTGAACGGTACGGTAACTTTGGTGGTGTGTATATATATATACCAGAGTAAAGTGTGGGATTAGGGTGTCGTAGTGGTAAACTTGGGTGGGATAAATCGTATATTGGGGTGGTAATAATTGATTGGATACGTTTGGCTAATATACTATACTAAATTTCCTAACAAAACCTTAACGTACTACGCAGCTTTTGTGATTTTCTATATAGACGCAGGAATGTAACATAATAGAACCATATGCATAGTATAACACTTCCAAAAATTAATAGCAAACTACCTTTGACCTTTAAAATCTCCACAATCCTACAAACAAAAAGATACATTATTTATCCTATCGCTAGCCAATAGCAGTATCAATCTGTCGCCATAAATATTTTCACCTAAATCGACCAAGTAAAATCTTCCTTCTCCTCCAATACCACCTCCACGGATTCCGATAGAATTTCTCTCTTTCTCCAGCATCTCTTCCAAGCTCGCACTTATACACATTCGCTCTCAAAAGTCAATTTATCAAAGCGTCGATAAAATCGGCCATATTCTAGAGTCGAGAGAGAGAGAGAGAGCCATTCAGAAATCGCGAACGCGCGCGCGGTAGAGAAAATTTTCCCAAGCGCGCGCGCGAGTGCAAAGAGATAAGGGTGCTACTACTGCTGCTGTGCATGAGTAACGGTATACCATATATATACATACCTACCTACCCATGCTGGTCTTTTCTCCCTCCCTCCCTTTCCGTTCGTTTCAGAACTGCGTGGTTATAAAAAGAAGCGCGCTTGGCGCACATGAGGTAAGAGTGGGGATATATAATTCGATCGCAAGCGAATGAGAGAGAGAGAGAGAGAATATCCGGGACAGTAGATCGTAATCGGCGCATTGTGTCGTTCTCTCTCTCGCTTTGATTGACGTTGGCTTTGAGATATTCCGCGCGCAAGCGAGAGAGCAACAGCAGATGCGATGGTGAAGTTGACCGGCTGCGCAGCAGTCGAGCGAAAAAGCAACAAGTCGACGTTATATATATATAGTTGTGCAATAATCCAGACGTGTACATAAACCCTTTTGCGAAAGATATATACGAAGGTTGTGTATATATGCGTGTGTGTGTGTGTGTATATATATATATATATATATATATATATGTATATATATATATATATATATATATATATTAGCTTATGTAAAAACGAACAGTTGTGAAATTGTCTCGATTCTATACCGTGTTGCATGGGCTTTTTGCGTATATTATCGATGTATATAGTAGGAGAATAGAGAAAAAGTGGCGTGTGTGTGTCGCGTACGCGCATAGATATATAATACACGTAGGTGTATTGCAAAAGTGATTTAGTAGTCTACTATATATACTATATACGCGTGGCCGCAATGATTCAGGATTTATACTGGACTGCGCGCGGTGCAGTTATATTGGACTCTTTCTCTTCTCTCTCGCTCTCTCTCGCTTACCTATTGGTATACTTTTTTTAAAATTTACGGCTTAATAAGCTCCGAGTAGCTATACGTTCTTTATCGGTTGAATAGACCAGTCTACAACATATCTTATACGAAAAAAAAGCCGCATAACGCGTCTTAACAGTGTCATATATACTTAATCTTCTAAGGAATTCCTCTGGAAATCCAGCTTGAATTCAAACACATATATATCTGACATGAAACGGTGACGACTTTCTTTTTTTTTTCCTCTCGTAGGAATTGTCAACTGAGGATTCAAAAACGAACCCGTTTACACGTTCCCACATTATGTAAATAAGCGGAAATTCTCTTAGTCCTCGTCGTCGTCGTCGTCGGTGTCACGTGAAAATCGTGATGAAAGTCGAGCTAATCCTCGAGAGTGACTTATACTTGGTAACAGTTAGCTTGTCAGTTTGTCAGGTTGTTCTATATGTGTAGTATTTTATAAAGAACTGATATATTGGCAGGTCTTAAGATTCTAAATGTATACATATATTGAAAGATTTTGTTAAAACAATCATAGATATATACTACAACTAAAAAGGATATGAATTTAAAAAGAAAACACATTAATCTTTAATTACAATGACATTTCCACTCGCCCCCAACCATTGCTTCTCTTCTTCGCCACCACCACTAGATTTCACGCGGCACTGCGATACATCACTGCGAATGTTAAGCATCTCCCCTTCTCGCAACCGATAACACAATCCCCTTTTTTCCCTTACAGCAGTGTAGCTCTTTCCCTTCCCCTACATACCCTCTCTCTCTCTCTCTCTCTCTCTCTCTCTCTCTCTCTCTCTCTTACACTCACACGGTGCAGTTTCCATCATTGTTATATTGGCGCTACTTCTCGGATATAAACTGCTATGCGATGCAATCTCTCAAAAAGGCAAACGTTGCAGCAGCAGCAGCAGAAGCCTTTTATTTATATACAGCTTTCGCATACATATATACACATACACATACATACACACCGGTTGAAATGTGACAAGTTGTCGACGGTTTATCTTATAAATCCTAGTCGCTAGGGATTCAAAGGAGAACTGCTGCTGCTGCTGTATGTGTGTAGTAGTAGGCCAGTGGAAAGATCGCAAGGTGCGCAAGCGGCGATTCAATGGGCACTTTGCACCTTCGCGCTCGCGCGAGGTATAAATCTACGTTTGCACACGCGCGCGCGCGCGCGTCTGTATGTGCTCGAAAGAGATCGTCGTTGGGAGATTATATTCGTGCAAGAAGAAGAAACGAGAAACTCTACAGAATTAGCAGTGCGGTGAAACAAAAATAAAAATAAAAAAGAAAGAAAGAATATATCTAGAGAGAAGAGATGACTTTAGCATATCGGAGCGTTCAGATCTAACCGAAAAATCCTGCAGTTCGATTTCGTTTTTTTTTATCTCGCAAGCTATTATACAGTTTTGTCGACACGTGTTCGACACCTTTATATACAACAATCGACTGCGATAAGCTACCAATTCTATTCACCATTCGTTACTTCCTTTTTTAACTTGCTTTACTATACAAAAAAAAAATTACAAAAAAAAGGCAACGCGGCAGAATATTAGATGAAAAACTTACCCAACGTACCATCCAATGAAAATGAGTACCTATCGTTCCTCAACGCCCAGGAACAAAGGTCACATGTTGTTAATCCATCTGTTGGTACTGTTTCTTCATGCATAAATGGTGGCCTTGGTGGTGGTGGTACAAAGCTACCAACAACAGCAAACAATGAATCGAGCTCATTACCAAGACTCGAGTAATAGAGTAACTCCTCCTCGGCAACGCCAGCAAACCAATCGACGTCGCTCATGTCGTGAACGCCACGATTAGCCGTAGCTGCTGCTGCTGCTGCTGATACAACGGCGCTACTTGGATTTGTATTGCTGCTGGTGCTGTTGCCACTCGTGCCGCTACTTGTACCCGCGACACTGACCTGTAACATATATATAGAATTGAGTATAGAAGGTGTTTTTGTGTTATATATTTTTTAAATATATGGTATAATATATATATATATAAAAAATAATTAATTAATCAAAAACCAGTGACCCGTTATATATGTAAATATATAATACGAAAGTAAAATATAATGCATGGTCGATCCAAAGAGTCTCATGATTCAATTTCGACGCGGTACACGGATCAAATTTATCTCATGTTGCTTTTGGAAATTCGTATTGTATGTGTGGGTATATGCAGCGTCCGGCAATCTAATTAAAGCACCGCGAATTTCATTATTATTTATCTCTTGCATCATGTGTGTGTTATATTCGGTTCGGAGATAACGTATACTGGGCTTTTTTCCTTCCACCTATATAAATCAGTATAACTTTTCATTTTATATTGATGGAAGGAAACGTGGCATAATATATAGTCAAATGATTTTCTCATGCAATTATATATATAAATAAGGGCAGTAGCATGTTTTTCTCAGTTATCAAGAGCTACATAACTACACCGTATCTACATATACATATATATATATATATATATATATATATGAAATCTTTGCAGAAAATGTCGTACAAATACAACAACAACGAACGGCAGCAGCGGTAACTGCAACGATATCTGCATCGACGTGCACCGAATTATCCCGCAGCTTGGCGGCGGCGCATGGCTTGACAATACCAACTGCTGCACAGAGAGAGAGAGAGAGAGAGCCGGGATGACAGTAGTCGAAAATGAGATGCACTTTCTCATGCACGTCGTCGTCGTCGTCTTTGCGAATGTGTGCACCACAAGGCTATCGAGTATCAGTGAACCAAGAGAGAAGAGAGAGAGAGAGAGAGAGCTATACTCTCCCGCGGGAAGGGAGAGAGTTGAGCGAAGGGAGCAGCAGCAGCAGCAACGAATGCTCGCTCTCTCTCTCGCGGGTTCTCTCTGTTGCGCGCGCGTGCGCGGGCACACACATCGTTAGCTGTTTCTCCTGGCCGTATATAACGGGTAATTGACAGGCGCTCGCTTTGCATGGACGTGCTCCAAGAGAGAGAGAGAGAGGGAAAAAGAGAGAAGATCGCATCGTAAATTCTTCAACCAGAAGAGAGAGAGAGAGAGAGAGAGAGAGAGTCGGCCGAAAAGGAAAACAAACGGGGGGAGAGAGAGAGAGAGAGGGCGGCCCATTGAAAGGGATTTCGCGAAAAGGGAGTCTTCTTCTTTTCTGCCTGCTTTCTGCTCTCCTCATCCTCCTCCTCCTCCTTCTTCTTCCTTAGTTTCTTTCTGTATATGTGCTCACCTGCGTATATACGCAAAGGGAAGGTGTCAGGAGTGTCTTCTTTTTCGCGCTTATACGCCGCGCGTAAACGCGAGTTTGTGCACACAATGTGGCATTGTGGTCACTGCCTGCGCGCAAACTGTCCGCATTATGTGCAAAAAGCTGGATGAAATTTAAACGAGTCGTGCGCGCCAGGTGATCCGAAAGAGAGAGAGAGAGAAAGAAGGGGGAGAGAGAGAGTGAATGATTAAAGCAGGAATGCATGTGTGTGTCTATTGTGCGAGAGTATAGACTGAAAGAGGCATATTACGAGCTGTGCTGTGGTGTAGCCGAGGGTATTTTTATTTAGTTTGTATGTGGGTTTATAGAGCTTTTTCTGATGTTTTCAATGCGCTGCTACCGTCGAATATCCGAATTATACAAGGATTCAACAAAATTTTTTTATTCTGGTTCTGGTCGCTATTTCATCGACGTATAATATCTAACAATAATTTTCATCGATATAGATAGCTAGATAATATATAGTATTTAATTGTAATACACCTGAATCATTCCCATGTACGTATCCCTTCGCTCTTCGTCATTACAAAGGAATTCAACATATTTCTAACGCGTCGTCATCATCATCATCATCATCGTCAAATAGTTTAAGGCCCGCCAAGGTGTAATTATTACAGTACCCTATCGACAATTACAAGACCATAGACTATATGTACATAGCCGTAGGCATCAAGCGATCGAATAATCATCGTATAGTATCTTCTCCTCCTTCTCTATAGTATATTCCCAAACCGATCATCGAAGCGGATCAAGACAATAGAGCCATCAATCGAGAGCAACATGATGGCGAGGCCAATCAATTGTCACTCTCTCCATAGGGACACATATACACAAAGAAAAACGCGCGACATGTTATACCGTATAGCATATATATGTATATATGACCCCTGACATTTCAAAGTTCATTCACGTGCAATTGAACTCAACACACATATACACGCACGTGTCGTTGGCTGTCGAATTCTTCCGGCGCGCGACGACAGCTAAGAGATAACGTCGCCACAATGCTGTGTGTGCCCCTTTTCAACAGCGATGACGCGAAGATGATGATGATGATGATTCTTGGTGAAACGGGTTGAAAAATATAAGGTAGGGGAGAGAGAGAGAGAGAGACAGAGAGAGAGAGAGAGAGAGACGAAAAAGATTTTGTACCGTTATCGACGATGATCATCAGATCGATATAAACGATAAAG
>JAYJLV010006935.1:0-10145 GCA_036873485.1 Torymus texanus | reverse complement strand
GTATTTGAATTTTAAATAACATAAGAAATTTATTTAATATTATTTTCATAATATATTTTTATATTTTTATTCAGTTTTTAAGTATTTTTTGGGTAACATAAAGTTTTATTGTGAAATTAAGTGTTTAATATGTGGTAAACAGTGTAGTGGATAGTTGATTAGAATATAGATCATAAAAATGGAAAAAAGGAAGCGTTCTTTGAAGAAAGACAGGGAAGAAGGGCAATCAAGTAGATCAAGAAAAAAGAAAGCTTGGAATAAAGGAATGACAACAGATGCATCGACTAGTAACAAGTGTCAAAGTACATCAGGAGAAAAATTAAAAGGGCAAGATTATCCAAAATCTAGCTTTGAAGGATACAGACTATTTGATATTGGTATTCTCATAAGATTATTTTCTGATTCTACCTGCTGTAAACTTTGTGGCTTCGATTTAATTTTTGAAGAAACACAGCTGATTGGCCTTCGAGGAGACTATACATTGAAATGCCAGAGATGTAAATTCATACAAAATTTCTCCAATTGCAGCATGATTGGTAGAAGAATTAAATCAACCAGAGATTAGTACTCGCATCCAGATTGGTTGGAAATGGTTTCGCTGATTTGAAAGTTTTTTGTGGCGTTATGGATTTACCACCTCCAGTAAGTTCCAACACCTTCTATAAACTCCAGGCGAATTTAGTGACAGTTGCTACTGAAAAGCCGATGACAGTATGAAAAATGCTGTAAAATAAGAGATAATGAGTGATTTCTTGTGAAATAAAAATATAGAAGACAGACAACAAGGAGAAGAAAATGATAGGGCAGATAGTGAAGAAGCGTCAAGTAAAATTACAGTCAGTGGTGATGGCACATGGCAGAAGAGAGGGTTCAAATCTTTGAACGGAGCGGTGTCAGTTATTGCAGAGATTGAATACAACTCTAGGCATTCATACTATTTCTGCTGCAAAAAAAGAAGGACAAATTAAGATTCAGTAAAGCAGAAAAGCAAAAAACTGAGGTCATAAAGAAGAAGAGAATTATTTATAGAAAATTAAGAATCAACTTACTTGAGAACTGCGCCGATCAAGAGGGAGAAATCTATGAAGCAGGAAGATTTTAGATTTGCACTGTACACTATTGATAATGTAAGTTATAATATTTTTCCTTAAAAGTATCGTTTTTTTAGATCAAAACAATCGAGCTAACCTCAACGCGGCGCGAATATGGAGAGGGAAGCATCACTGACTGACAGCTGTTCAGATTCACAGCCTTTGCAGATTATGGGTTGGCGCGAAATAATTTCAAATTTAAAATGAGGTGTAGTATATAATTACTGTATATATGTATATAAAATTTATAAATCAATATTTTATAATTGTTTTTGTTTTTGTTTATAGACAGGCCTGTTTCTGCCATAATTACCATTTTTGATTTATTTATTTAATTCTAGAAAAAATTAAATTATATGTTAAACATAATTTAATTTTAAATTGTTTTAATTTAAAACAATTTTTTTCTTTAATCAAGAAACCGGTCGTTAATTGGTAGATTTAGCCTACATCAACCTGACGAGACCCAAGAAGGTCGAAACCGGTGGGTTCACGTTTCCGCTTATATTTTCGTGAATTTTTAAAAAAATAGCACTCAAACAGAAAAAAATCAAATGAAAAATGTTTTTTTACAAGATTTTTTAGGTATAAGATCACCTTAATGTATTTATTTGGCAGCCAAAACGCTTTTTTTATTGCGGATTATTTTATTAAAAAATTATTACAAATTTTCAAAAAAGTAAGTTCACGGTTTTAGCTGTATCTTCAAAACGAAATCGAATTTCGGGATGCGGTTTTCGGCATCGTATTCTACAGGAAATTTGCTATAAAAAGAGTCATTTGCGATTTTTTGCGAAATTTATAGGTAGGTGACCATCTTAAGAGGATACATTAAATTTTTCGAGAGATTGAGTAATAATTGGACCCTATATTTACGAAGGGAATTTATATGAAAATAATGGTGGCCCTTGGGCGCATGGATATGGGGTATATTCCTAGGATTAGACCTTTCCACTACTGGGGCCTCAATTAATGTCCATATGAACTTTTCAACTGCAACGGGGTAGTCAGAAGTGGGCCCTTGAATTTCCAAGAGACCAGTTAGTGATGGTTCAGAAGATATATTTGTCAATGTATCTATGGTGGTACTGGTGGAGACCAGTCCTTGGCTTTCTATATCAAGAGGAATAGGAATGATATGTGTTCGAACTTCGTGAAGGTAAGGGGTGACAAAATTATTTTCCAGGAGAATTTCTGGCTCGGTTAAGATGGTTGCCTCGTATAATATTGGTATTCCTGTAGTATCGTAATTATTCAGCTGAAGGATACTGCGTTCTGAATTGATACAACAAAGACTTGGAGCTGGGAGTTGGCTGCCAAGGTGTTCTAACAATAATACATTAGTGACCGAAACTGAACACTTCGTGACACAACGTTGGGTAACAGCACGGGTGTGAAGATCAGAGGTTACGTCGATTGCCCCGATCGTGACTTTATTGGGTGACGATAGTATCAGCGGGCACATCAACTGGAGCTTGCTAAAGGATTCGTTCTGTTTTGAGCAAGCAATGTCAGTTACCGGTGCATCATCTAGAAATTCATTCTTTCTCAGCAATAGTTCTGCATCTTTACCATAATAGCTATTTTGAAAACTAGCATACAAATCGTATAATATAGCGTATTGGTTCTGTTGAATATTGACATTTAAGTTGCCATAAGGATGTATTGTGAATTGAGGAATAGTTTGATATTGCTTATATTACAATGATCAAAGCGGCTAGCATTAGCAGTTCTCTGTCTTTTACGATTTGTTTGAAAGGCTAAGATGACAAAGCGTGGTTTCTTCAGCTCATTTCAGGTTTTCACACTCCAAACATGCTTTGAGGCGATTGGCAGTAGTGGATACTCATATAATTCCCATGTACGACAACTCATAGCTATATACTTGTTCTTTTCCAGATAATTAAATGTGAGTGGCATCAAGACGCTAGACGCTCTGCAGAACCTGATGCTCAGGGGCATCATGGAGATGCGCGACTCAGTGCCCTTGAGGGCCAAGGAAAGGTTACTAGGTTACTGGGTTACGGACTGTGCGTGTTTGCGTTGCCAAAGTTAGGCGAAAAATTATCATCTCCTTTTTCTGGATTATTGAATTTTTTGGGTGATGAGTCGACTCTAAGGTCGTTGTTACTCGCAATAGGGAGGTAAAGTGTGAAGTGCCGCCCTACTAAATGTAAATAGATAAAATGCGCGGTTTTATTGACGATAAGGTGACAGTATACTATATTATCTGCAGATATTTCGTAGTAGATGCAAATATTTTTATCAAATTCGCGCGCGAAAATGTATGCTCAATCCGCATCCCCGTACTCGTCATCAGATGCTAAGATTCCTTCTGTGGAATTTGGGTCTCCGCACTGATCTAGTACTGCAGAGTTTAGTAATCGTGTTCTATGTTCTAACGCTAACAAATTTAGTCGAGTTAATTCAATTAGTGAGTAGAAAAGATATTTACCAATAGGAAGATTTGGTATGTTATCTAAGCGATATAACGCTGCCTCGGGGTCAGCGCACCTTTCCTTACGTATATATATATATATATATACGTGCGTCAGCACGTTAGCAGAACTGCACGAGGAAACATAATATGAGGAGCCTCGCCCTCTATCAATGCTGCATGGGATCACTTCGAAGTCTTCTGCATACGCCAATATTTCAGGGCATGGAAAAGGGGTCCCAAAGAGTTCCTACTTTGGCCCGGTCTGATTTTGGGGATCAAATTAATTCCATTGATTCTGAAGTGAAGATGATCCTATACTCATATCATCTGTTTTGCGTAACGGGTTATAATCTGGTACGTTAGGAGTATTTAGAGTGGTTTTTTCCTTATCTGGCCCTATAGTATTGGAGGGTGAGAGGTTTCCATGTTTTCCGTCGTCACCGATCTTATGTCTAAGTGATTTGTTTGATTCGCTGTCTGCTACCTATATGTCTATACGTACACCTTCTTTTCCGTGATAATTATGCTCGTGTATGTCCACTCTTAGTTTTGCATGCATCTTGTCAGTTAGTTACCGTGGTATAAATTCTTGTAGCCGGTGGTTTTGCTTTTTCAGTGTTTGGGAGTTATTGGCATCAAAATTAGTCATATTATTTGGTAGTAAATTATTTTGCTCTGTGTAAGGTGGCGTTGAGTTACGCTGCTGCTCTCAGATTATGTCTCCAGGTGCGTTTACCGTGAAAGAGCTTGAGGATAATTTCTTCTCTAAGGATACGAAGTCTTTTTCTTGATTTTGGGACTGTTCGTTTGCATCGTCTGATGATGGAATGTTTTCCTATATTGTTATAATTTCAAGCGGCTGCTCGTTCGTGATTCGATATGTCTGATTCGATGTATCAGAGATTGATTTGTTATTACGCGAATTATCTAGGGTATCTTGTGGGCAGCTTAGGCTGTCTCTGAGTTCGTGAACGTGTAGAAAGGGTAATATTACTCCGAGAGCGGCTTATTTTTCGCTTGAATTTCTGCGTCGCTATTCTTGATTTTCGATTCTGTGTTTTGATGCCTTTCTTCGCTGTACCGAATTTGAAAATTGCAACTGCACTATCGGCTGTTAGTACCATGCTCATAGATTCTATGGGTATAACAGCTGTCTCGCGATTTAATGGAGTAAGTTCGATAGCTTCTTGCAAAATCTTGCGTATGCGTGTCAGTTCTGCGGCGCCCAATCGATATTTGCCTTTTCCTGCACGACTCTAGCTCACGTTCATCCGAACGGAGGCGAAACTCACATTATCTTTGTAATCTAAGATAAATGTTCGATTCTCCTTTAAAACTTCTGGAAGCCAACGTATTCGAAGTGTGTCATCGTCATGGTAAATGTACACGCTAGGAACTCGTGTCTACTATATATGAGTGCCTCACTGTTTCTTTGTTTTGTGGCAAGGGTGTCCAGTGAATCTTCAGAATCCGACTTGACGCGTTTTATTTTTTGGTTTTGATCCAAGCCCTTCTTTTTCATTGCCCTAGACACTAAAATTTTCGCTATCAGTGCGTCTAGTGTTTCTCTTGCTGCTTCTTCTTATTGGTTGGCCAATTCATAAAGCTCTTCGCGTGGACGCTAGGGGTTCTCTTCGCCGTTACGCATGATCGGGTTGCGTGAAAGAGCGACACCTGTTACGTTGCGACTGCCAGGCCGATACGCTACGTCAAATAAGTATTCTAAGAGCGCCGCTTTAAGTCTATTAAAGCGCAAGTCTAGCTTTTTTGACGTGTGAAAATGCTTTAGGGGCTCATGATCTGTTATAACCGTAAATTTTTGCCGTAAATATAGGGTCTAAATTGCTCGTTTGCGAAGACGATGGCTAATAATTCTTTATCATATGTTGGATAACGCAGCTCACTCCCCTTTAAAGTTCGCGATGCATAGGCCCACGCTCTTTCTTTGACAATCTAGCCTTGACTCAGCATCGCGCCTGATGCGTAATCCGACGCGTCTGTTGTTATGATAAATGGCTTCGACCAGTCTGGCGTAATAAACACTGGTTCGCTACATAGTATATCTTTCATCTTATCGAATGTCTCTTGTTGTTCGCGGTTCCATACGAATTTAACATCTTTTTGTTGTAGTATCGATATCGGAAAAATTTTGGTCGTATCGTCTAAAATAGCCGGCAAAAGAGATCCATTGTTTCACTTTCTGGACGTTCGTCGGTACTGGGTAATTACGGACCGCATTAAGCTTTTTTGGATCTATTTTTATTATTCCTGTTATATAGTTAGCCGAGGCCAAATGCTCCAAGATATCACTTGTAAATGGTAGTGGGTGGCAACTGCCAACCATTGCTTCGTTCAACTGTCTAAAATCTGTGATGAACGGTCATTTTTATTACCTTGCGCATCAGCATTTTTTGACACTATCCACATAGCAGACGAATAGTTGGAGTTAGATGGCTCAATGATAACTTGTTCCAAAAGCTTGTCTATTTCTTTTTGTATTTGCTCCTTCCGCGCGAAAGGGTAGCTGTATCTTCTTGTGTTTATGCTTGTATTAGCTGTTAGTTGCATGTTATGTTTAATTAAATGAGTTGCTCAGAGTGGTTCTCTCTCCAAGCCCAATACACCGGAAATTTCGTCAATTATTTCTCGTATTACGGCTATTTCCTCGTCGTTACAGCCTTCTACATCAACCAGATGCATAATTTTTTGTACTCGTTCCTTCCGCAGCTTTTCGTCATTTAATAATCTAGAATTAAGTTGCTGTACTTCTTTGTGTTCAACTCCTTGTTCTGTGTCATAGAATAATCGCCTTAAATATGCTGCGTTGGCAAGTTGATTATTACTTGAGTCGTGCTCACCGGCTCGTACGGGGTGTTGAATTCTTACTGTTTCACACGGTTGTAACTCTACCTCCGGGATACTGATATGTACTGCCACGTGGCTAACATTTATACATTCAGCGTAAATCTCTCCATCGTGATTTTCCGCTATGAAATTTCCAAAAAAATATTTTGGGGTGTAGATTCATGAGCGGTATCCAACCTACTTTGACGTCATCTTTTACGGGGGCTGTAATGACTCTACGTACTCTCGGGGGAATTATAATCTTCTCATTTGCTACGAAAGGGATTATAGTATCACTCAATGTAATGTGCTTTGCCGCTGCGTCAATACAGCCTGATAATTCATTAAAGACATCGCATCCAAGAAGACTTTCTGTATCTATAGGGAAGCTATTGGGAACAACGTGTATTTCGCACTGAGATTTGAGTAACGGTATTTGGACTCTACCGAGCATCTGAGTCTTCTCCGTAGTAACTCCTTTTGTCTCTAAAATATCGCGTGTGTCTATGTAGGTGCTAGGTTGCAATGAACTGTATTTAACTATGGAGATATCCGCTCCTGAATCTACGAAAAATTTACATTTTTCGTTTTTAAAGTTAAGGTTTTTAAGTATCAAGATGGGAGGTGCACGACTCATTTTCAAAAAAATGAGTTCGGCGTCGAACGATCTACGCGTTGAAATTCTGCGCTTTATTATTTGTTGGCGTGTATTGCTATTATTATTACTGTTGTTGTTATTATTGTATCTATCTCTTTAATTTCGATTGTAGACGGAACCCCACTGGAGCACCGTCGCAGCCTCGTCTAGCTGATCCCACGACGGGAAGGGCAGACTTACACTTTCCCGCATACAGCCCGCGAGGGCTCTCGCGTACCGTGGGAGCGGCTTGCGGAGTCTTATCAGCCGCGAGGTGTCTTGTGGAAGTCGGTAGCCACCACGGCTCGTCCGTGACAGTAGGAATTCAAACGACGATCCCGATAACTTTTATGAAAATCTACTTAAAAATCTACGTAATCATAAAAAATTTACCCATAGTCCCACTTAATTTTAGGGGGATATTTAGTTAAAAATCTAGGTAATGGACAAAACCCATTTAATAATGCGTAGAAAATCAAGCAAATAACACAATATATCTTCATGAAAATCTACGTAAAAATCAACATAATCATAAAAAATTGGCCCGTAGTGCTACTTAATTTTAGGTTATTATCTAGTTAACAATCAAGGTAATGAGCAAAAAATCCACTTAGTAATGCGTAGAAATCTAAGCGGAATCCTCCACTGTGTTTTGATAAAAATCTACGTAATAGTCCATATTAAGGATAGGAATCTACTCGTAACTCCACATAAATTAAGATGGATATCTATCTAAAGATCCAGTTATTATCTTAAATCCATTCCAAAGTACGTAGGAATCCACTTAAAATCTATTTAAAAAATCTACAGATATATTTGTCGAATCCACTTAAATCCAGGTAATAATTGTTCGGGATAGGTGAAAATCCACTTAATATCACCCTTAATCACGGCTAAATTCTCATGCTAAAATTCTAGGTAAATCTAGCTGGATATTCCCTTAAAAATCCTAGAGTGGACGTAAAACCATTTAAAAATAGATAGAAATCCACGTGATATATTCTGCATTTGTTCACACAAATTCAGGTAATAATCCTTTCATAAATATAGAAATCAACAAAAAAATTGGTCGGATTCCACATAAAAGTCCACTTAAATATAGCGGAAAACCAGGTATGGATCTAAGTAGATATCCAGTTACGAAATCTACTGAAATCCATTCAGGATCCACTACGTTCCAGATTTCCCACATAGAAATCCATCATTTAAATATAATACACCAGGTTTTTCAGATGTTTTTTAGACCAAGTCGACACATGAAGAGAATCAGGTGTACCTCTTTAGGTAAAAGAACAGGTGATAAACATCACCTGAAACTTATATCCAAAAATATTTTTTTGAAATTATCAACCTTTAATATCTCTGATCATGTAGTAACATTTTTTGGAAAAATAAGTCCATTTGAAGATATAAAACTGCTTCATAACTGGAAAATTTTGAGAAGGTTGTATATTGTAATTCTTTAGGAAGTCGGGTAAAATTCTCTACAATATCAAAGAAGGCTGCGATAGAAATATTATTTACCGAGTTACTATCGAAAATGTTATTTAAAAAAATATTTCTCTAACAATAAAATAATTAAAATAGTTACTTCAAAATTTAGGATAATACAGATTTATACATTAAATAGAACAAAAAAAATTTTGGTGGTGATATCTTTTTTAATTTCAAAGATATGGCAATTCGAAAAAATAGTGACAACATTTTAACCTCAAATATTTCTGAAATTTATTTAAAAATCAATTTAAATAAAGAATTTGCCTAAGATATCTATAAAATCTATATCTTCTTAAAATTACAAAGCGATTTAGTGAATTTTATACCTGTTATCGTTTGTCAATGAAAATGACAAAACTTATTTTTTTCTCTGAGATCGCAATCAAGTCTGGAAAATTTGACAAAATGCAGATATATATCAAATATACATCCAAAAGTTTTTAAAGCATTATCTATTTTCATTTTTTATACACTAGTCATATCCATGCATGCTGCGCGCGGTTCACTTTTTTTATAATATTTTAGACTTCATTACTGTTACGTACTCTTTATTAACATTATATTTTAAAAAGCATAAAATATTATTATTTATACTAGATAACAGATTTGAATTCTTAATTTTCGGTTTAGGAAAATCGAAACAGCATTTATTTTGTACTTACATTATATTAGATACAACATTTTAATCAATTGAATAATTTAATGATTATTTTATTGATTTACTCAAATGCACCTATAAATCATTCAATTAATTTCTATATCAAAATATTCATTTTGTATCAGAGAACATTTTGAATTTTGACGCTATTCAGACCGGATATTGAACCATCAACCAATCACGTTGCTTCCCCACACAGCACTGACATATTGCCACGAAGTTGCAGCAACATTGCAATATTTTTGCAATATTTTTCCATGAGTAAATTATTTCAGTAATATTGTTGCAATATAATAAAAATAAGGGCAAATTTGCAATATTTTAACAATATTGGAGAGAGATATAAAAAATATTTCAAAAAGGCAATACTGCAGCAACATTGTAGCAGTACGTTAATGTAAGATAATGTACTGCAATATTGACAAAATATTTTTTCAATAATGTAGATCAATGTACTATTATCCAATATACAGCAAGATTACAATAATCTACTCAAATAACATCAGTTCCTAATGTTGCCCCAATGTTGTAGAAATATCATGTATAACTATTAAAAAAAAAAAAAGCAACATTGAAAGAGCATTTCAGCAATATTTCGCAAAAGGGAAGATCGACTTTTTATAACGCAATACTGCAGAACCATAGCTGCAATAATATAATAAATTTGAAATTTTTTTAAAAGATTCCAGCAATGTAATTAAATAATATACTAGTCACTCTAATTTTGATCCAATATTGCAGAAATACCTTGAAAAATTCTTAAAACTGCTATATTGCAGGGGTATTGCTACAATATTTCTCGAAAGGAGAAAATCAAGTTCTTATAACTCAATCGTCTAGCAACATACATGCAACAATATAATATAATATATTTATTTGAAATACTGTGACAACATTGCAGTATACTTACAAGGAGAGTGCATAACCTTTGGGTCACGGATTTGTACCAAATTGAAAGATCGTGTTTTAGAGCAAAAA
>JAYJLV010006924.1:0-10146 GCA_036873485.1 Torymus texanus | reverse complement strand
GTTTTATTTTGTATCTCCAGCTCTGCGCACAGGTAATTGCATTTACCTCGGCAGAATTACTAATTTGTAATAATATCCGGAATAAATAAATAAATAAATAAATAGTAATAACTTTGCGCGAAGTGATTGAAATCGAAGAAAAGCCGTAATATAATGCGACAGTAAAAGGGTCATTGAAACCGCGCGAGCGTGTCTTCATTTATATTTTCACGATTATTAGAATTCGCGCTCCGCTGCGCTAAGCGCATTATAGAAGCTACGGGCTGGGAGGCAAGAAGCCTCGTCCGTGTGAGTGCAGCGCGCATGCATCGTGTGTATATATGTGAGCGCGACGAAAATCCGACGAGCAGTACTTGTAAGTCCACGACGCTGAATCTCAAAGGTTGCTCACTCGCGAAATCGCGTACACCAGAAATGCCTTTTTACGTGCAAACGATGTTTAGGAGTTGAAGTAAATTGATTAGAAGTTTTATATTGATGTTAAGAGATGATTGAGTTTTTATTAATAATAAATCATAAAAATTTGATTTTATCGTTTTACTCAATATAATAATATTTAATAATAAAAAACGACACTATCGAAAAATCAAAAATATCTTGTACGCAACGAACGAAAACCCTGCCGGGGGCTTAATTAAAGTCTTTCCCCCTCTCTCCCCTTCCGAAGGGACATAAAAAGATACACACTTTCGCGTGTACGATAATTCCCGACGTCTCTCGTCTCGGGCAGCACCGCACCGATATTTCGACGTGCCCCTCCGGTCAGAGAGACCCAGACAATCGTAAAAAGCGAAACGACGAGCGCTCGGGCGAATTATAGGCCTGCGGTACATTATGTATATACATACATGCGTATGCGCGCCCGCACGAATAACTCGGCGAAGGATGATGTGTGTAAGTTGGCTTGGTTTCGCTCGGATGACGCGATGGGAATAGTATACGTTTGATTGTTAATAAATTTGGAGGAGAATATAAAAGACATTCGTTCGGTTGTCCAGTTTTGTTCAAATTACGTAGTGTTATTATTATTAAATCTATTAAGGAATTTAATGAAAAAATATTTGCGTTGATATAACTACACTTCATTCACTTCTCTATGAACGAATCACAGAAAACCCATCAAACCCACTCACCTCGACGCATACATACGCACACTTTTGAAAAAAGAAAGAAACCGCGTCTTCTTCTCTCACCGGCCGATCGTATTGTCGGCTATATACAAGCGCGCGCGCGCTTGCACGTCGAAATAAATAACATTCGCGAATTATCCCTCGCGGAGAAGAGGCTCTCTCGTCAGTGAGACAGGTAATTTTCGGCGGCGGGTCCGATATCGCAACAGCCACGTTCGCCGCGCGCGGAGCGAAAGAGAGGTTTTACGCGAGTGTGGTCCGATTTACGAGCGTCGTTGCCGCGCGTCTCTCGCCTCTTGCTGCGAGCCTGTCGATCATTAATGCGCGCGCTGAAATTAAACGCGGATGTGAATTTTATTGAAATTACACGAAGATATGGCTGTTATTAGAAGAAATTTAACATCTTCTAAATACTTTTTTTTGTAGAATTGATTCTTCTCCGAAAATTATAACCAATTGAGATATATAATAAATAATATCAACTTTTCTTCTTCTCTTTACTCCACAGATACATGAAATACCTGTACCCGTACGAATGCGAAAAGAAGCACCTGTCATCCCCGGCAGAGCTGCAGGCAGCGATCGACGGCAACCGTCGCGAGGGCAGGCGCAGCAACTACGGTGCCTACGGCGCCGGCGGTCCCGAGGGCGCCATCCAGCGCAGCTCCCACACGCCGAGTTCGCTCGCCTCTCTCGCGCATCAGATGTCGCCGCTGTCGCTGGTCTCGACCCTGGCGGCAGCGGGCGCGGCGGCCAGCGGCCAGCACCAGGTGAATCCTCAGGCTCTGGTGAACGGGAGCGCGGCTCACACACCAATGCCTCATCATCCCCATCATCCACAACACCAGCAAGCAGGCCTGGGACAAACGCCTAGCGCTGGTGAGTTTATGAGTATGTTGCCCCAATTGTTTTGTCCTATACCTAATCTATAACATGTGCGGCTATAGAAGGTATTGTTGTTCTTTTATTCTTATTGCTGGGTGATGACATTGATGTAATATCTATATTAGAGATAATTGTATATGCTATGTTGCAATGCGCTTTGGAGTAAATATGGTTTTGCATAATTTAAATGAATAATTATACGCATTAAAATAAGCTAATGCTTGGTGTATCAATGAAGCTTTTACTCTTAACAAATAACAATTAACAAAATACACAAACAGATCAACACGTAATATATATACCACCAAACAAAAACGAACGGAAGTCGAACTTTTACCGCGTTTATTTCGAATCGCTATTTGTGAAAGAAGCATCTAAACATGTATCCCCCTTCGCGATCATCATCGGTCTTAGCAAGACCGAGAAAAAAAGAAACGGAAGAGGGAGAACCAGCCGCAGTCGACGCGCAAGAAGCGGCGAAACGCGCCCGCGTAATTGATTGTGCGATTCTACGGGGGGAGACAGGCGTTAACGGATGACTCGCGCTAACGAGCATTCCGATTCCCACTCTCTCTTTCTCTCTCTCTTTCTCGTACACCCTCGCTTCCTTCGTCTTTCCAATTCCGGAGCGCGCCTACGCCTCTACTACCCCTTTTTCGTTTGCAACGCGATCCGCCCGCCCGCGCGCCACGACGACGATTACAAATGGAGCGCGATCACTCGACGCGTGGAGTGTTGAAAGTCGTCGCAGCCGTTTGAGTGATAAGAGGGAAGTTTTTATGCGGTTAATTATTTTTTATTATAAACTATGAAATTTTATTCGAGTCGGTAATCATGTGATTGTGTCAATAATTCGAGACAAGCCTTTATTTACTCACAAGCGTGCGACATTGAAAAATTCGAGAACCGAGCGTCCTTGTAAACAACTACACAAGCCCGGTCTTCCGTTGCATACATGTAAAATTTCTGAATAATTCAGTTACAATAAAAAAATCAAAGTTTTACACAATGGAAACCCTAGGTAAGAAAAAAAACCGCAATACCATCACGTTCGCCGGCCGTACGACATTAATAAATACATCATAACACGCAAACAGACTCATTCAATTCTTTCTCTCTTTCCCCCTGCTGGTCTTTTCCTTAAAGATCCGTTCCTCCTCGCAGGCATTGCGCCGGAATTCGAGGTGCGCATGGCTGAGTACGTCAAACAGCTACATCGTGGCATGAACCCTCAGCATGTTCAGCAACTTCAACAGCAGCAACAACTACAGCAAGACAGTGGCTCGCCTCCGTCGCAAGCAACCTCACCCAACCAACACGACAACGCTCTGTTCGAGATGTCGCGACTGACCCTATGGAACAGCATCTACAACAACAATCTTCATCCTGGCCTTGCTGCAGCGGCGGCTGCTGCGAACGTCGCTGGCTACAATCATCAACCCCTGTCGCCGCAGCCGCCGTCCCACTCGCCACAGCCGCAGCCGCAGCCGCCTACACCTGAGCCCCAGCAAGAAGCTCTTGATTTGGGCATGCGGTAAGTGTGTCATTGTTGGTTTTCGAATGAGAGTTAGCGAGGTGAGGGAAAGCTTGAGTTTCATTCGGTGTCGTCAAGCAGAGGTACATAACTCAGTGGTGTTATGACCTCAAGCCAGACGCGACATCGTTTGAAATGTAAAGTAAAATATGTTGTGGTTTCATGAAAAAACACATGACAGGTATAAGATACAACTGCTAGCGGCTCTAGTTTTAGAAATTTTACTGTACCGAATACCAATGAAATCATTCGAAAATAATAATAATTTGATTGCAGCTCATCGCCGAGCACGTCGTCACCTCCTCGACAGAGCCCGCCGTCATCATCCGGCAGTAGCCTGCGCATCAAGCGCGAAGTAGAAGCTCCCGCCACTAACAACCCTGCTGCCAAGAGGATGTGCGTTGAGGAGGAGGAGGAGGAGGAGGAGGAGGAGGTACCAGAAGAGCGCAACCCGCCTGCTTTGCCCAACACACACATCAGGATTGCAAACAGAGGTTGTGCCGATTTTTCAAAATTATTTTTTGTAATTCATTCATTAAAAATTACAAATTTTCTCTTTTTTCATAATTTTGCTTTAAACTTTTAAACAAATAAAAATACAAAGTAGATCACCTAGTTACACTCCAAACAGCAATTTTGGACGCCTTTTGAAAAAAACACCATCTTATAGCGATTTTGATGGACCTGGAAAAAGCATATGACATGATTTAGAGAGATCGAGTTATAAAAATCCTCGAAAGTAAAGTAATTCAAGGGAACTTGATTAAACTTGTTAAAAACTTTCTTAAAAAAAGATTTATCTAGAATATTTATTTAGAAAAAAACATCTTATCAGAAAAAATAGAAATTAAAAACGGCGTACCACAAGACTCCGTCTTAAGTGTAACATTATTTTTCATAGCGATAAACGATTAATGTGTAACATAAGTACTCCAGTAAAAGGGTGTTTATTCGCAGACGACCTTACCATTTTCTGTTCAGGGAAAACACTAAAGATTACCAAATGTATACTTCAAGAAGCTTAAATAAACTATACAAACATGGACCGAATACACTGGTTTTAAATTCTCTTCACAAAAAAACGCAATACACAATCTTTTCCCGCAAAAATAATAATAAAAATATTAAGCTAATTTTAAATAACACTGAAATAAAACAAGTAAACAATATCAAAGTTTTAGGCCTCACCTTTGACAACAAACTAATATGGAGAAACCACATTGAAGAACTTTAAGCAAAATGCAACACGAAAATAAATTTACTCAAGATACTAGCTGCAAAAAACTGGGGTGCAGATAAGAAAATACTACTGAATGCATAAAAATTGTTCATTCTTCATAAACTGGATTATAAATCCATCATATACAACGACTCAAACACAACCAATAAACTAAACTCAATACAAAATAGATGCCTAAAAATAGTAACCGGAGCATATATAATGAGTCCAACAAACAGCATTCTAGCAGAAACCCAAATGATCCCTCTTAACTATAGAAGACAAGAATTAATTCTTAATTGCGCACACAAATTAGCAAAAACCTCAGATAGCCCAGTAAAATACATGATTTTTACGAAAGAAAAACAAGCAATCTCTAATAAGACCCTCAAAACACAGAGACCCCTAGCCATACAAGTAAAAACACTTATAGACAATTTAAATATTAATATAAACGAAATGCAATCAGAAGATTTTAAAAGCATAGCACCGAAAAAATAATTGAAACTTGGAATCAAGAATGGACCGACAAAACAAACACAGCTATTAAAATAGTAAGAGATTCAATATCTGAAAAAACACCGACAAAAAATTAAAAAGAAACGAACAGATAGCAATTACAAGACTGAGAATTGGACACACTAAGCTTACTCATTCACACCTTATAGAAAAATCTGAACCAACAACCTGTAATATATGTAACACCAAAATATCTTTCAACCGCATATTACAAGAATGCAAAATCTACAAAGAAGCAAGACAGAGACTTAACATACCAAACAACAGCACAACATGTCTAACAGAAGAAAAACACATTATTAACCTCATAAAGTATCTACAGGAGACTCAACTTATACAACAACTGTAACATCGAAATTAGACTATACAAATTGGACGATGGAGCGAGCCCGCCGAAGGCGGGCGAAGCTCGATCATAATTATGCAGTTATTATCATACAGTTATTATTATAACATACAGTTATTATAACATAACTCGGCTTCGCCTCGGTTTTGCAAAAGTCGGCGGGCATCAAAAAAAGCAGAAGCCGATTGCAATCGCGCGCCGCGATACGCGAAGGGGCGCTGACGCAGCCCAGAAAAAACAATATATCGATACATATGGCCGAGCGCGAGCTAGCAGCCGACAATGCTATTTTTATCAATTAACGTTAATTATTAAACGTACTTTCGGCGGGGGGATGAAGAAAAATAGTATACGACACTTGGCTAGAAATTGAGATACCCTAGAGTGCCTCGGCCACCATAACCGCACTACAGGAAATCTCACTTTCTGGCCATGTGTCGTAATGTACTATATATTTATTATCGTATTTCTGAGCATTTGAATAACTAAATGTTTTTTCTTACAGGTGATGGCCGTGACAACTCCTTGGTGGTCAGCATGGAGCTCAACGGCGTCATGTACGAGGGCGTCCTATTTGCTCAGACTGACGGCAGGAACGACAATGCTCCGACAAACAACAACGAGCCCAAGGCTCCGTCGCGCAACGTCATCTCGTGAATTTGAGAGTCTTTATTGTAACGCTCGCGCGAATGCATCCGTACCGCAGCAGCCGCCCGTCGTCTCCTCCCGTCCGCCCGAATTGATGATCATATGAAGGATTTAGAAGCTGGATCGAGAGGAAACGTTTATCCTCGCGTATGAAGATGATTTGATGTAATATGAGACGAATGGAGAATTATGTAAAGGATTAGCTTGCTGAATTCAGAGAGTCGGTACTCCTCGCTGATAATGTTTTGATCTGTAGATATATATATTGATGTGAGACGACGAGGTTGATGATAATGATGATGGTATTGCGAGAATGGTATAGGTAACAACCCGTCTCATTGGCTGATTGAACATCTCCTTCGTCCGCTGACGTAGGAGATTTTCGAGACGGGTAAACATGAGCACAGCTGCGATTAATGATTATTTAGAATCATTATTATAGTGATTTACAAGGGTGGGCGGGTATATAGCCGAACGTGACGATCACGATGATCTTTTCTTTGATGACTATTACTGTCGATCGAAGCGTTATCGTAGTATAATAAGTGAGTTGACAGACTGGGTGGAAGAAAGCTGGCAACCGAAATTGCACACGCACGCATGCACGCGCTCGCGCTGATGATGATTTGATGATTCGTTCGCGTATGTAGCAAAGTGTGAGTAGGATTATTCATTTGGATTCTTGTACATCGACTTAGTTCGTGTAGAGGGAAAAAGCTTTATATATATATATATATATATATATATATATATATATATATAATTGATTTTTCGATGCGTCAACTTTAACGCTTGTACATGATAGAATCAAAATGGCGTCGAGCCAATCACTGCTGCATGAATCGTCTCGAGGATGAATGGGAAGGTGCGATATGTGGTAACGTATATATAATATTGATTTTTGACTTGAGTACAGTAGTTCGTATGAATGAACAAAGCAGTGAGGTACAGTCGTCAATTTTCGATTTTTTTTTGTTTTCGTTTGAGTACATTCGCAAGGTGTACTGAAAGAGTGAGCTATGCTCATAAATAATTACTAATTGTCGTGGTGTCGATTTTAGCGTAATCAAATATAATGTCGAAATATAGAGATATGATCATGGTGTATAATCAATTAACAATCGTGACCGTAATAACCTGTAGCCCTAAAGAGGTGGACACGGTAACATGTGATGATGTCAATTCTCGTGTGCAATGATAGGGAAGGTTGTATATGACTACACGATTCTTCTTTCTCCCCTTCTTTTTAAGTACATAGACTATACTTTTTACAGCCGCTAATTTTAAGTTATTCTCAGTCTCTTGATGACTCGTATGTTAACCGAGCCGCCCGATCTGCGCTCTCTTTATTATTGTAGGTAGACTCGCGTTATTTTATACATAAATACTTGTAAAGTCTTGCTCAAAATGTCTCCGTTGATGAACGAGTTCCTTCGTTTCTTTTTTAGTAGCGCGACAACGCGCGTCAGTCTTAGGTCTTCGATTTTATATTTGAATGATTATAATAATTATAATAATGGCGATGATGATGATGATCCCAGTTAATGTGGATGTGCGGGGAGAAAGGAAAGTGCGAGAAGAAATCTACGCAAGACAAAGTTATATTAATAAATTAAGGAGTTGAGATATACATGTTATTTTTATTACTTAGTTTTTGAAAGCAAGTCAATTTAACTAAAGATCTAGTGAATAAGAACCTTTGTCTGTTTTCTAAATTATTCTTTTAAATGAAAAAATGCATTTGAATTGTTTTCCGAGACTTAAAATTTAAATGTAGACTTTTAATGAAAGTCCAATAAATATTTTATAAATTCTAAATGAATTATTTTGTTTCTAAATTATTAAGATATAGTAGAAAATTGATTTTTACTTATAAGATATTTTATTTAAACTAGTCGAAATTGGCATTTTTTCCAGATTTGATAGTATTTTATTTCATCTAAATATTTTATTAAAGCAGTTAACAGATAAGTTAATGTTTTTACATAGTCACTCATTTTTTCCCGGTTAAGTTTTTATATGGAAATGAACAAAATGGCGTAGTCTTCTCGAAAGTGAGCAAGAGGCAGCAATGCTTTATTAGCAATGTATTATTTGTAAAATAATACAAAGTAAAATATGAATTATTTTCTTCTATGGACTAAATGAAAATTAAAAAAAAATAGTAATTACGGAGGCAAGCACGTTTACGCAGAGAAATTATATTAATCTTAGGAAAGAATACGAGCAAAACAAAAATCACGGAGACTTTTCAAAAAATGAGCAAGCATTCTTAGATCGGGAATCATTTCATTCGTTTTACAGCTGTTCGATATGGCTCTATATTATATCGATGATTTTACACGACAGCAATAACCTAAAGAGATCAGTATGACATAGATCCATATCGCAAAGTCTCTTAAAATGTAATATGTATTTAGAGATCCCTAATTATTTTGTATCTTCATCAATATAAAAATTTTATTGACTAGCATTTTACAATTAATTTTACGTGTACATTCATTTTACACTTTATGACCAATAAATTTTCGATTTAATTTTTGTGAACATTATTTGTAGAGCATCGAAATACCGATTTGAATATTTTACAATTTATTTAAACCCTTAAGCAAGATGTAAAATATAAACAGGTGGAATATGATTTCGTCAGTATCTCGCTATAGGTACTGATTGCGTATTGTAACGCGTAACTTGCTAGAGTAAATGTTTTACTCGATACTTGAATAGTCGTTTTTATACAATTTATTTGTATACTCACATAAATTGCATAATGCTGACTCTGATAGCAACATATTGCGCATCAGTTTATCAGTATCTTTCATTGTTTCATAAGAAAGAGCCTTTGTTTTTCTTAGTTTTACTGCGTTTTCTTTAAGTTTGTAAATATTAGATTGATTAGCAATTTCGTTAATCGTATACATTCTTATATATTTATAAATGATCTGAAAAAGAGTCGCGTATGAATCTGTAAGATTGTGTGACTTAGGGATTAAGCCATTTGACGATTTAATTTTTTTTTTATAGATCGACTATTGCAGACTTTTTTATATAAAACATACAACTTTACACATTCAGACGCGTATTCTTTTTAGGCCGCTTAGTTATGTGGTAGTGTATAGCCAAAAAAAGACTGTTACATAAGAAAACTAGAAATTTAGAAATTAATTATTACTACAACTTAACATTTAAAGATATTATCATGTTATTAATTAGAAAAAAACATCATTTTGTCTATATTATTAAGTATTAGCGATAATTAACAATCATCTACTATTGAGAATTTTGTTTCTTAGCACTGACACGTAACAGCAATGGAGGCCTTTTAAATAAAAACAAAACATTTTAATACGGTAATTGGAAAATCATTGATGAGGATAAAACTACTCATCATTTTAATTGTACAATGATATTTAAAAAAAATGTATATTTTTATTTTGTCAAAATTTTTATGTTCTTATTTGATATTTTTGATAAATAAAGAATAAAAAATGGCAGAGAAACGGAATTATGAACCCACTTAATGTAATAATTACTTAATTGTAATTATCTGATATATACATGGAAGAAAGTGTTTACACTAAAAAAATTATAGTATAGAATATTATTATTTTTGTATTTTTTTAAAGGTACGAAAATAAAAGTATTCTTACATGATTACAAACCAAACTGTTGATTGCAGACACTTTTTCCAGTCATATAATAGATAATACAGACTTTGGAAAACACGCAGGGACGATTAAGTGGTTCTTGTTTTATTTTCATTTTCGTTAAAAGGCCGTTACTGCGTTTCGCTATATATATATATATATATACACACACACACACACACACACACACACACACACACACACACACACACACACAC
>JAYJLV010006913.1:0-10146 GCA_036873485.1 Torymus texanus | reverse complement strand
AAGAAGCGATGTGTGTCATGCGCGTCAGTAATCGTGAACAGATCGCGAGCTCCGTACAACTCCAGCCGACAATAGGAACGAATATTACTGTACAGGCCAATTCGGGCCTATATCAAATTACGGAAAAAATTTTCACACTATATTAATAATTTATTTGTAGCAATTCATTCGCGAAATCAACGCTTATATTATTAGAAGCTAATAGAAAAAATCGATTAAGATACCTGTAAAGTTAATCGGGATCATATATCAATTTATTGTAATTTTTATAACTAAATAAACAGTGCAATTGATTAACCAGCAAGCTACTCATTTCGAGAACCTACATCAACATTAAAAAGGTAATATTATCAGAAATATAATTAACTATCAAATATAAGAGTGAATTCCCAATATCAAGACTTAACAATGCGTTACTGAGACCGGAATTAGAACCTTAAGTGTTCGGATATTTGGACATCATTGTGGCCACCGAGTCGTTTCAGGAACACTTGCATTGGCTGAAGGTAGTGCTGGAGAAACTAGTGGATGCCAGACTACAGGTGAATAAGGATAAATATGAGTTCTGCTGCACGCAAGTGACGCACCTGGGCTTCCTGTTAGACTACAACGGACTGCGTCCAGACCCAGCACGAGTAAAAACACTCCTACCCGAAACCATCAAACGTACGACAGTTGCGAGGTTTTCTCGGTATCGTAGGCTGGTATGAAAGATTTATACCACACGGGGCTGAAATCTAAGTGCCATTACTCAAGTTAGTGAAGAAGGCGCAGAAGTGGATATGGAGAGAGGAGCAGCAAGACGCTTTTGAGGAACTGAAGAAAGCGCGCACCACCGCCCCAGTGCTAGTACGACCAGACTTTCGCAAGCCATTTATCGTCTGATGCGACGCTAGTGAATCAGCAGTAGGGGCAGTATTAGTACAGGAGCACGACTAAGGCGAACACCCGATTGTATATATCATCCGGGTGTTGAGCCCAGCAGAGAAGAACTACAACACGACGGGGAAGGAGTGTCTCGCTCTGGTGTGGGCCTTGAAAAAATTACGACCATACCTCGAAGGTTACCCGTTCACTGCCATCACCGATCACAGCGCGCTGAAGTGGCCAAGAACAATAAGGGAACCAACGGGACGACTAGCACGATAGGCACTGAAGTTGCAGCACTGGAATTTCGACATCGTGCATCGTAAAGGAGTGATGCACAAGATTCCAGATGCTTTGTCGAGGAAGACGACTGTACGAGGAAGAAGCGACGGAGATAGCCATGTTTAGTGACGCGATACCCCCAAAAATATCTGGATTGGAGGATTGAAGAGGGGCTGTTGTACAAATATAAACACGATCCTGTTTTGGATCCCGAAGAGAGAACGAGTGTTGCACGACAGCCAGTGTATCACCTCGACCGGATACCTGGGTATCGAGAAAACGTCCGACCGAGTAGCTCGAGAATACTTCTGGCCGGGCACGTACAAAGATGTGTACGACTATGTGAGAACGTGCGTCTAGTGCCAAAGATACAGAAGTTCATAAGAGGGACCGCTAGGATTAATGGGAAGACGAATTGTAGAACGCCCGTGGAGTGTAGTGGTCGCCGACATGATCGAGCTACCCAGGAGCAAGGGCCAATACAAGCACGTACCAGCAATGAGTCCAGCACGACCCCAAAGAAAGCGAAGGGGAATATCGCGGAGGAGAGCGAGGAGGCTGGGCAAAGCCGGAAAGCGGAGAGGGAGCTGGCGCTCTGCCTGGCTGGAATGAAGGAAAATAAACCACGACCACCACCTAAGCGAGTTATTTTCCATCGTTCCGGTTCCCCGGCACCTCAACAACGCGTGGCAACGATACGCTCGGAGCAGCCAGTCCCCGTACCCACGTGTGCCGACATCAGGCGACAGTACGACCGGGACACAAAGCAGATGGCGTATAATCCCGCCCGGCAGCTGAAACGTGAGGATTACGAGTCCGTGCACGTGCGGCGGGAGACGCTCTCCCCGCCACCGGTAGTCGTACCGCCCTGAACGAGTAGAAGCACTACGGAAGCACGACTGGCGCACTCAGGAGAAAAGAGAGGGAGACGGGGGCGAGCAGCCGTCAGACGACGCCTCCCATGGGCCTCATGGGGGTAATGTTTGGGGACTTGAATCCCGTACGAGCAGACCCAGAATTGGACTCCCCCAACGGCGCTTGTTACAATTGCTGGGAGAAGGGCCATAGACGCCGGACGTGCCCTGTCAGGCACCGCCTGGGGATCTTTGGCATCAACTGCGGCCGTCGAGGGGTCGACATCAGCGAGTGCCCGCGCTGGGCCGAGCGACACCGTCACCGACAGCGATACTGGGAAGTCCCCACTACCAACCCCACGGAGCCCGTGGCAAATAGGAGGGCCCGTTCCCGAGGCCGGGCTTCGGGGAATAGCCAACTCGGAACGAGGTAGAGAGAGACGTCCACGACACCGGAGCACGCCGTCCCGGGAACCTCCAATCCTGCCGTGTAGCAGCACGGCGGAGGGCAACGGGAGAAGCACGACCAGCGAAGTGCCAGCTAGCACGACCCGGCCCACCCAACCCCGCGAGGAACACATCCACATGACCCGATTTGTGAGCCCGACAGCGTTGGAAGTTATGCGCTACATGGCGCAGGTCCTGGAGGATACACGGTCGCTTCCGCGGGATCTGCGGCAGCGCATCCTGAGGGCCGTTTCCCGGGGTGAGACGGAGTGTCTCGGGTTGGGCTTGACGACCGCGGAGGACCCCTAATAGGCACTCCGTGAGCCTCCACCGAGGAAGGAGTAAGGGTCGGTGGCTGATGAAATAGCAAGATACGACACAGAGTAGCACGAGAGCACGAGGAACCGCGTACGAGCAGTAGCACGACCCGCGAGAGCGCATCATTAGCACGACAGTAAGTACCTACGGGTATGCCATGGCACGGTGAAAGAGCAAAGGTTTTCAGGTACAAATCAGGGGGACGTAGCAGAGCAGAGAGCCCGCATTACTAATTAATTCTTTATTTTCAGATGGAGCGAGTTGGTTCGATGCGGAACGATATTACTTGTATTATAAATGCGTAGATTAAGTCAGACTCATGTAGCGAGGGGTCGGGGGGTCGGGGGAGAGCAGAGATAAGGGCCACACACGAGCTGCGGGTCAACGGCGGTAAAACTGAGAGTGTTCCCGGTTTAGGGAGGGGGAGTTTATGATGCTATTTTTTTGTGCATCACAATAGATGCGCGCGAGCTCGTGGCCGTCTCCCTCGACACCTGACTATGTCTATATATACACATGTACACATAGCTGACAGGTGTGTTTTTTCGAGGTATGCACGGGGCAGACGACGCACAAACACACATACACACACTCTGGCACACATCCGAGGCCCGGGCACGACCTAGCAGATGACGACGGCGTTGTCCGCGATGATAAGGAGCGGAGTCACGACTGAAGAAAGCCGTGTATACATGCTCGCGCGGCTCACCAACGACGCATGCTCATATAGTGCCGAAGGCGAACGCGCCCATGTATACACGGCAGGCATCTTGAGCACGGCGATGACGACGGCGTTAACGACAGCGTTGATGATGGCGCTAATGACGGCGGGGCCACGAGAAAGCGCAACTGCGAGATTCGACTCGGTGGCAGCGGCCACACGCACGAGACACTGATACACACCCCGCACGTAACGCACGCAAAGCGCGGAGACACACACGTGGACGATGCGTGCACGCCGCGGCCACGAGGTCGGTGGCCGCACGGGTACTGCTGAACGGTGGGCGAGAGAGAAACATACGCTGCGACGAGTGCGAGAGAGAAGTGAACAGCGCAGCGGCGCTGGAGTATGAGAGATAGAGTATGCCGTAGCAGCATACAGCCACGGCATACTGAGCGGTAGTGTGTGAGAGAGAGAGAGAGAGAGAGAGAGAGAGAGAGAGAGAGAGAGAGAGATAAGATAAGATAATTATTTATTTCTGGACATTGTGTTGTACAATTAACAATATAGAGAGTAATATAAATATATATACAAATAAGTTAACAAAATTTTAAGCAAGCGCGCAAGTAAGAGACATAGTGTAAAGAGTAATAGTAGGACTAGATAAATATGTTAAATTTGTTAAATACATTCAGCTAAATTTAATCGCCGCTATTAGATGAGAGAAGTGCTGTCTCAGTGTAATGTTCGCAAGCCAATATACATAATCAAAAAAGCAAAATAACGTAATAAAATGCAGTTTCTCGCACAGACAGAAAATGATTATGATATGATTATGAATTGACAATGATTGTGATTGTGTTATGAGGTATCAAGGAGGTAATGATGAAGTCGTGATTTGAAATGAGGGATAGAGGTGATATCGCGAAGGTCCTTGAGGGACTCCTGTATTAAGCTTTAAAAAGATGGAACAGTTTCCGATGCCATCGATAACTGCCTGCTCCCGATCTGTTAAGTATGACGCTATCCACCGGATGGCCTGTCTGGAGAGACCATAGTCAAACAACTTTTTAAGAAGTCTAACATGGCATACTGAGTCGAAGGCCTTACTGAAATCAAAGAGAAGGAGTAGTGTGATCTGTTGTTTTTAATTTCTCCAGTATCAGGTACAGAGGATCACCGGCTGACGACGGAATATTTGAGCATGAATCAGAAGAGGATTCTGTAGATGTATTGGATCCAGTAGGATGCACAATATTTTCATTCTCGTTGATTGAATTTCTTTTCTGGCTGTTAGCATTAGCTAACCGATATGCATCTACGACAAACATTAATGACATTATTCTGCCTATTGCGGACCAATTTTAGTGTAGTGCAGGCAGGATGGTAATTCCTCAAACACTGATCACATGTCACACACTTGGTTCTTATAAGCTTGCTGCAGCCACCACAGGTCTTATCCATCTTGAAATGAATTGATAGATGAGTGAAATTGGACAGCGACAATGAGTTAAAATTACAGTAGGTTACAAGTAACAACTGACTAATAGTATAGCGTGAGTGAATAATCAAGGTGGTTGTGTACGCCCTAAGGGCCTGAATAGCGTAGGTTCTCTTCACCGCTCTCTGCCTTTGCCCAGAGAGCGCAGTGGACCACCCCTACCAGCTCAGCTTGCAAAGGTGCATCCCCTTCCTCCCTTGCGACGGTAATCTCCTGCAACAGTTCCTTCTACCCCATTGGATCCATCTATATACGAGACTTCACCGTTGGATGGTAGCTTCATCCGGCCTTCTGCCCAGACAGACCTATCTGCCAGGCTGATGGGTGAATGACGCCTCCGGACTTCAGGACCTCTGGTATTATGCCCTGAATGCTATCCCCAGGGTCCTTACCAACTCTGAGTAGCCGCCTAGCAGCAGCAGCAGTAACGGTCAGGTTGAGAGGCTCTATACATATCGCAGCGCCTAGAGCGGCCGTTGGCGTGGACCTCCCCGCTCCGGTAATACACCGTAGTACCAATCCTCTCAACCTTTCCAGCTGTCCTTCTGCTGTTTTCAGATACGTTCTATTCCATTAGACCACCGATGCATAGATGAGTCGGAACTTGAGGGTCGCATCATACAGCCATTTCATCGATACTGGTTTCAATCCCCAGTTTCAGCCCATGGCCCTTCGTTGTTGCCATAGGGCTGCGGTGATTTTCCGGCACTTTACGTCTAGGTGTCTCCCCCATGTCCGCTTGCTGTTCACGGTGACTCTTAGAAATTTGACCTCATTGGATAACTTGAGCGCTTTTCTGCTGAGAGTCAGTTTGCAGGTTCTATCCCACTTGTATCTCCTGGTGAACACCATGACCTCTGTTTTGTCCGGATTGACTCCAAGGCCCGTGCTCTTACACCAGGCTTCTACAATCCACAAGTCTCCCTGTGGGAGTTCCATGAGGGTGTGTAGGAAGGGCCCGCGCCTCATGATCAAAATGTCATCAGCGTAACCCACAACCTAACATCCCTCCTCACTAAGGTTTGCTAGCAGATTGTCCACTACCAGGCACCATATCAAGGAGAGGTCCGGGGAAACCCCGCCTTTGGTCACTTCTAGCTGCCTGTTTCCAAGCATATGGCTCGTCCAGTCTACTAGCATTGTAGGCATTCCGAACCTCCTCAGGGCATCACTGCTGACGCCTCTAGAGGTATGGTTAAACGCACCCTCTATGTCTATTCTGTAGCTGGGGCTGTATCGTATTAGCTGTGTCACCCTTTGCAGGGCTGACTCCGTGGACGTACCTGCCCTATACGCGTGTTGACCTGCGTGCAGGGTCTTGCCTCTTAAAGTCAAATCCCTGATATATCTGTCGATGACTCTTCCAGAGGTTTTAAGCAAGAAGGAAGTCAAGCTTATAAGGCGAAAATCGTTCGGAGAGGTATATCCGCTTTTTCCTGGTTTTGTAATGAACACTACCCTCGCACCTTGCCAAGTGGCAGGCACGCGCCCAAGCATTAGGCTCGCCTTGATCACTTTAACCATGGGGCCAATTAGGACGTGCTCCATCTTCTTCAAATGCACCGAATATATCCCGTCCGGTCCAGGTGATTTATATGATTTAAAGAACTTTATGGCCCATTTGATCCTTTCTGGGGTCACTATCTGGTTTGCCATTTTGCGATTCTGGCACCAAATCGGCGCCCTGAGCGGCCTCCCGCTCGCCTTTGTTACCTCCTTCTGGATCTGTCCTTCCTCGTTTCCGTCAGTAAAACTTCCCCACAGAAGAAGGCATATTTCGTTCGCTGGGCCTTCCTTATTTCTTCTCTGTATCGATCCCTCTCCCGGTTATATTCCTGCCAGCAGAGAGGGCCGTTGTCTTTCCTGGATTTTCTGAAGAGGGTTCTAGTCCTCTCCCTAAGAGTATCCAGCCCCTTGCTCCACTATCTAACTTGGCCTCTAAGTCTAAGCTTCGTAAGTTGGCAGTTGTTGTGATAGGCATTCAGTATCTCTTTCTCCAGCGTTCTCAGATTCCTTCAGGAGTTCCCTTTATTCGCCCGGACAATCCCCTTTACGAAGAACCTTCATTCACTCACTCATTTGCCTGGACATTCTCGTCTATAGAGAGCCTCATCCATACGTACATCTATTCAGCCAGGACCACTTTAGAGCACCCTCACGCTGAGTTAAGCCTCTCCACCGGTCCCTCGGACCCCCACTCAAGTGGACGTCTGTGGGACACTCGTCAAGGCCATACAGCCCCTAGGGGAAGGCAAAAAGTACTTCCAAGTGAAGTGATAATTTGAGTACTTACATTTCTTAATTTAGTTAAATTTGCTTTTAATGTATAAAAGAATAAAAATTCTTCAGAAAACTACAAATATTCAATGTATTTTGCTATTTGCAATTATTATTTATTATATACGTTATTTTAATACAAACGCGATAGTCTCACGATTTTGTCAATGAATAAAATAGATATCTGCCGTTTGAATGAATTAAAATTAAGCAGCCTTGAAGTATATAACGAAAAAATGAAATAGTTTCATTGCTTATTACTGTCATTTTATACTTTATAAAGACTTCCTTCATACCCACAAACATTCATTTATAACGTCACAATAGCAACGATGCTTATGCGATTTTCCTAGCAGAATCGGGTCTTATTGACAGAGTTTTCAGTTGGTAAAACAGATTTCTGCTTTATTGATATAAAGCTATGAATATCACATCCGATTCTGGCAGGGAAATCATACAATTGGCTCTGCGTTTTAAAAAGAAGAGTTAAAGTAGGTAAATCAGATCCGTGTCTCGGCTGTTTTCCATTAATAGGTACAACTCTAGAAAATCGCGTGCGAATCGGAGTTAATCACGGGGATGACCTCCAAAATTTCTACACGGGAAGGGGAAGATCTCGAGTTCAAACTCATGCGTCTGCAAAAATAACTTCTAACATTTTTATCTTACATTTTTACAGTTATTCCATTTATTTACATTAACTCATAATATTAAGTTTCATATATGATATAATAATATACGATAATAATTTCTAATGAAAAACATTAACTAGTAAAAATTAAATTCAAATAATTTAATTCAGAACATGTAGAAATTTCCGTTAATTAACGAGTATTGAAATATTTTTTAAATGTGCGATTTTTTTGCAATGATCTAAATTATTAGTAAAATCAGTGATATTTTGTAATACTAAAAAAATTGCTACCTGTTTTATTAATTCTATAGCATTTTAGATTTTCTTGAAAAATAACACTTTTTTCTAAAGGCTATATCTGTGTTAAAATGGCCCTGTCACGAATTTTTTTTAAAGCTGGACTATTTTAAGTGGTTTGAAAATATATGAAAATCCAGAAAATTTCAGTCCCTTAACCTCAATATTGTCCCTATAAAACGCATTTTTAGTTTTTCAGAGTTTTAGCGATATCTCGGCGAAAATCCAACCGATTTCAGAAATTCTTTTTCTAAATGAAAGATTTTTTATTGCGCACCTAACTTTGTCATAATGTAGTAGTTTTAAGTTGAATTTAAAAAATGAGGAATGTTTGAAATTTTCAAATCAATATTTTGTACCCAACCCTAAGAGCGACCACCGAAAAAAATTTTTTTTATTTCAGTATCAAGTAGTTAAGTTTCCAGAATTTTTCAGATTTTTTAGAATTGCGGAACATGAGTAAAAAATTAAAAACTGCATTTTTAAATTAATTGGATATTTAGAGCCGATAATGCCAAGCGAAGACAGAATAATTTTTTCCGAATTTTCAGAGTAGAAAAAAATAATGTCGTTTACATAGTCAACGCTCAGAAAAGTTTATAGAAAAAGTAAGAATTTGGAACAGAATAAAGTTATTCATTACGTAAAAATCTGCAAATTATAATTTTTTCAAATATGGATTATTCAAATCAGTATTTCAATAACCAATTGATATTCAACCCAGTCATCTGCGCTGACGAACTTAGCTGAGCAGCCGGCCTCGTGAGTAGCTATATCGCGAGTGTTCCGTGTTTCACAAGCTTCCAAGGAAACCTGCGCAGTTCGAATAAAATTAGTAAAGAGTTCCATCGCGTTTTCCTACCTAACTCCTTTGCGCTGGAAGTTTAAATTAGAATTTATTCGCGGATTAAATGATCTTGGTTGAATCGCCCAGTAATAGAAATAAACCAGATTTCAATTTGTCAATTCTAGAACATCCCCCTCCTAAATACGTCTCAATGCAAGCCTGTATGTATTGGATAAGAACATAAGAAAGGAGAGTTCAATCATTATACTAACAATGCAACAACAAGTCAACTTTATTGAATTTATTTTGGGTTCAATTCGTACAGTAACAGAAATTACAGTAAAAAGAGGCATCGTTCAGAACAGTATTAAGCACGGGAAAACAATTCGTCTAGTGAGCCGCCATTACTTACGTTACGATACGTGAGTTAATTTGAGCCATTAGAACACCCCGATGGGTTGATGAAGGACTCGTGTCGCACGAGTACACCTAAAGGCTTGATGCCGCGCAACGCAGCCCGGCAATAGCGTTGCCGGCACACGAATTAGATGTACTCGGACATGAACGCTTCACGCCGATATTGCGTTAGATACGGGAAAATAAATGAAAATAAAAAAAGAGAGATAAAGAAAAGGTTTGATGCACGCTGACATCCATTCGCTCGCTCACCTTAAAGATTTCTATTTTCCAAACATCCGCTGAAGGGGATGACGCACGTGCTCGTGGATAAAGAGCACTCAGAGCACGAGTCAACCTCTGCCTAGGACGCGATATGGAAGCAGGAATCAACAAAAAATCCTCTTCCGATAATTTTTCGACGCTCGTCCTGTCCGCGATCGCAGTCGAATGCCGCCTCCGGTAACTTCAAAAAAACTCCACAGCTACTAACCGCTCGTTTTCCGGCGACTCACTTCTCCCCGTTGCCTCGATCCGCTTTCTCAAGCGCCTGCCATGCCCCCGCAACCGCGCCTCTGACTACCGCCATTACCCATGACGCCATCTATCGCCCTTTCTTTCCATTTACTCGCCAACAGCGAGCTATAGAGTTCGCACAATAGAAAGTTGAGTTCGCGTCACGAACTCAACATTTGTTAACGATTTTTCCGGTTCGCAACATCCCCAGGAAGTCATTCTAGCCTGACTCCCGTTGCACCGAGTATTAGGGTACGAGCAGCCGAGAAATATAGCTAAACAGCTATTTTAATACTATTACAGTACTGT
>JAYJLV010006902.1:0-10147 GCA_036873485.1 Torymus texanus | reverse complement strand
GTTGCAAACTTATTTGATTATATATACATATATGTTTGTCTGATTGAAACAGCAATCCAAATTCGTTGTATTTTCGTTACAATAAAAATCGCTGTCACAGCAAGCTTTTTCGCTACTACAACGATCTTTTTTTTATCGTGTAGTTATAAGTAAATAATGTACCAATAAGAATATCATGAAATTAAAATAATGCAAATTTTTCGTACACAAAATTTGATTAACTAATAAAATAAATAACTTTGGCCATTGAAACCCTTTTGCCAGTTATATTTAACTCCTTTATCTTTGCAGCGGTACAACCTTCAAAATAATATTTTAACATTGAGCAATCGATTTAAGAACGAAGCATGAGTATTTTTTTTCATTTTGGTTGTCGAAAAAGCGCTCATAGAGTGCGTTTCACTTCCTTTGAAACGATCACAACAAAAAAAGTTTATTCTTCCACGAATATACATGTGCCAAGCCACAAAGTCGTTCGGGCCACTGAACCTCACTGCTCGCTCTCTCTCTCTCTCTTTCTCTCTCGTTTGCTTTCATTGTGAAACTGCCTTCTCTCTCATGGTTACGCAGAGTAATCAAAGAATTCAGCCTGTAATTTCGTGTCCATTATTACTCTCCCTCCTCTGGCCCTGGCAATTTCGAAGCGAAGCCATAAAATGCAAGCGCTCACGCGCAAAGTGTCGCGCCGAAAGAAACTCTCGAGTCCCGAGGCTGTCGAAATATATGTGGTCCTCGAATCGGGACTACTTACTCGGTGGCTATAGAGAGACGAAATGAATGAACGCGCTCACGAGCACGTGTGCGCACTCTCGTAGTACTCACGTCGGCTCATGATATTTTCCGTGCGGCTTAATTCAGCACGTGCGCGCCCCCGCGAGCTTCGTTATGTTTACCTCTGCGAGAGCGCAAGAAGAAGCGGTACGCCACTCTCGTAGTCTCTGGTTTGTACTTCCACGCTGAGTTGGTGAGTGCGCGTGTGTATATGTGTGTGGCTTGGGAATGTTTTTTTTTTCTTGTACAAGTCACTAGCTACGAGACTTAATCAGGCTAAGAGTTTTTCAAGTATAGCGAGTACTGGCTCTAAAGAAATTCATTCGTAGTGTGCTATTCAAATTTTCGACTTTTCTGTTAATGCTTTTCTGTTGAATTGATAATATTAGGAATGCATAATTACAAAAAAGAATATTTTTGCATTTTATACGTTAAAATATTAAGGAGTTCCGTATCAAATTAATATTTAATGAATTGGTAATTATCTTTTTCATTTATATATGACACAAGCATATATGTACAAGGTGCATGTTGAAAGCTCTGTTTAATTACATTTAAATATTTAAAAAGACATTTTTACTATTATCTTTTTATGTAAAAATGTACAATATTTAGTCTTTCAAACTTGCTACTAATAAAATATTAAATTTATTATTTTTTTCAATTTTCAGGAGCTAAAACAATGTTAACAATACTCCATTTTTTTAAATTAAATTTATATTTTTCCACTTATTACTCGTTAAAAATTGATGAACAAGATCAATATTTAAATGTACAGTATGTATATTCATATGCAAAAAATACAATACATTTTCTTGAACTCATAGTGACAGCTGAATTTCAAAAAGAGAATATCCTTTTTACTCACTGAATATTTTATTTTATTTCAATTCAAACATCAGATAATATCTATAAGAAAATGCATTATATTACACATTTACTAATTAAATTTGTTACTTGTTTAACAGTAATAGCTTATAGAGATAATGGTATTGCAAATTACATTAATAGCGTAATTGAGAATCAGGAAATTTATCAAGTGACAATTATTGGAACAATGTTTAGAAATTATATTACTCAACATACAGGTATCACCGAAAAACTATTAAACACGCATCCATCCGTCACCGTAAGCATAAAGGGTGACAAAGAAAATTTAAAAGGGATCAGAAAGTTACTTTCACAAAGAATTGATAAAACTGTTTTAAATATTATTATGATTAAAACTGTAAGTAATGAATACCAGCTATTCCAGGAACTTACACACTCAATAGAATTCATAATTAATTCTACAAACAACCGTGTAAGATCTAAATGTTTGATATTTTTGGTCAATGAAGAATGTAGTGTTAATTTAGAATTATTTTTTGAATTTGTATGGGAGTCAAAATTTCTGGACATTACTGTAATTGAATTTATTGTGGAAAGTAAATGTAATTTACGTATCAATTATGTGAAAGAAATCCTCACTTTGATCTTGATTCATCAATACAATCCATTTACAAGGATTTATGAAAAAACTAACTTTTCATTTAAATCAGATTTATTTCCAAACAAATTATTAAATTTACACAAATATCCCTTAAAAACAGCATTTTTCGAAAATTTATCTATACGAATAATTAAAAATTATTCTGAAGGAGACATCTGGAATATTGTAGAAGGATTGGATGTATCCGTAGCTACAACATTATCTTCAACGTTGAATTTTTCAATGAAGTTGGAATTTGCATCATCAGACGAGCAAAAATTAAGTAATCTGAATATCACGAAGGGCACTTACCATGATGTACCAAAATTATTAATGAATGGATCTATTGATTTTTCAACAAATTTATTTATTATAACAGATCCTGATGATTTGATAGATTTTGAAGTTACTGAATCTGTAATGTCAGTAAGTATGAATTTCATAGTCAAACAGTATGCCTTTCATACAGTTGCAATACCAGATAATTTTATAATTTTTCTAAGTATGGTAGTGCTAACATTATTGTTAATAATTTTACTTATTCGTATATTAAAATTTGATAGTAAGGCTTGGGCAAGTTATAAAATAGCGCTATTATTGATTGGAAGTCCTATTTCAACATTACCAAAATCTACTAATGAAAAAGTATTTTATTTTTTATTATTATTTGTTTCATCGACGTTTTCTATCGAAATTTTAAAATCGCTTATTGAATACTTTTATAATGAAACATTTCTTGATTTAAAAATTTTAAAGGACATTGTGAATGCGAATTTCAGTGTTGCTATATCAGAATCATCATATAAAGCTTTATTTAATAACACAGATATCGCTGAAGATTTAAAATATCTTTTGCCTCAATTAAGAGTTATGAATAAAACTGCAATAGAAAAATGTGATGAGTGGTTATTTGATGGGTCAAAAAATGTTGATGGGTGCTGTATGTACAATTACATAGGTCGTTCAATAGCCAATTTTTTTTCTAACAACAATAACAACGGGTGGATAATTAGTTATGTAGATGAACCACTTTTAAGAAGTTTTCATGGCGTTTTGTTAACAAAAACGTCGCCATTTATTCATCAGTTTAATAGTGTGCTAAGAAGATTGTCTGAGGGTGGTTTAGTAAAATATTGGTTTACTACAAATTTTTTCAATTACAGTTTAAAAACTAATAAAGTCTCGTATTTGCAAAAAAGAAACTATCTTAATACTAACAACAATATAGGTTTGACCAAAAATCTTTTGTTTATGGTACTGTTTCTGGGCTTAGTAGCTTGTTTTACATGCATGGTTGAAATTGCTATAAAATACATTAAGATAAAATTTATGTGCAACGTTAAAAAGAGAGTGCTTACGCCTATCCGTGAATAAGTATTTATCAATGAATTGTTTTCAATTTTTTTTTATTAAAAATCAAATACAGTTTTAAGTGATCTTGAATAATGCTCTTTTATTTTCACCTTTCAATATTTATTTATTTTCATAAGCTATTTTAGATGGAATTTGATGTACTCGTACGTGTTCAATTATTTACTATACTATATATTGTCGTCATTATAATGTAATACATGTGTATGTAAAATCTTACGTGTTAATAAAATACTATGCTGCAAGAACATTTTGTCTTTTACTACGATTTAATAAAAAAATACCTTTATCAACTACAATATCAATCGACTCAACTTTGCCCACCTAGCATTGAAAGTAACAATCGACGAGAATCGCTCGATGACTATACGAGCATCGACCGTGCGCACGCTTGCAATTCCCATCGAGTCACAATATATACGAAGGCGAACAAAGGGCATCGCGGAATTTCAAGGTCGATAAACGTAACGATATTTCGCCGAGTCGCCGTATCCACATCTGACGCCCTGGGATCGTATATGCCCTGTCTGGCGTCGTTACACGAGCCGATCCATTGTCATCGAGTATATGTATAGGTATACATTCACGACGTCTCTGTGTAACGCACGTTCAGCGCGAGACACTCCGAAAGAGATACAGAGGGTGAGCTGTAGAGCAAACACGAGGTATCCACAGAGAAAAACAGCGGAGAATGAGGGTGTAGAACGCAGGTGAGGGGGGGTATACGGCTGTGCGTCGTCGTTGTTGTTGTTGTTGTGCGAACTGGCGCAGATGCCCGACAGTCTAAATCAGCGAGGCGCGCATCCTCTTCATCACTCGGATTTACGGACGCGTATATCGTTCGTTATATACGCGGGAGAGCGCGTCAAATGTAACGAGAGAAATATATATATACGAGGGACGGAATTTTTGTGTTTACCTCGTAAATTCACGGTGCTTCCGATCGAGTGCCGCGCCGGCCGATGTACCGAAGTTAGTCTGTGTATATATATATGTAGTCGTATATGTATGTATATACTGTAGTTGGTGTCAAGGAGCCGAGGAAGGGAGAAATAGCTTTTTGATATACTGAGGTTTATCGATCTACAAATGACTTGCGTCCGTCAAAAGTGGGTGAGCTCATCAGTTTTGGATTTTTCCGCTGATGCCGCGCTCTTTTAATCAATCAGGTTCATTCCGGTTATTTGCTTCTATTTAAGCTCACGTCAAACATTATTACCGTAAGATATTACTACAGTGTGATTTCTCAATCCTTTACGTTATTAAACTTACAAACTTGTTATTGGTTTGATTAAGATGAATGCCGTTGAATATTTTGTTTATTGTTTAGTTTTAGTATTAAATAGTTTGTCTGCATTATAGTAAAAATTTGTATGAACGATTTTTGCTAGGAAATATCAAGTAACCGAGAATAAGAATAAATAAAAAGGTTTTTCAGGGAACACCTACCAAATCAAGTTTTTTAGTTCTCTTAGTCATCCTGAATATAAAATAAATTGCGAATTTAATCGGGTAGCAAGTTTTGTTTGCCAACAATAACTTTACATTTTTAAAAACTCTTGAAAATGGCCCTTCTTCAAATACATCATTTAATCAGAGAAATATGCAGGTACATTAAAAAAAACCTAGAGAATATAAGCTTTAACCTTTTTTTACAGAATAAAATATTGATTATACTTTAAAAATTATAACATGATTTCATGGAATTCAAAGATAAATGAAAAACAAATTACAGTAAAAATGCAAAGTAGTGAGTTTTTGGTATTTTATATAATGCATTTTCAAAACAAAAATATGCAAAACAATTGCAATTTACGATTTTCTAAAAAATATATCAATTTTCATCAGAGGTTTCACTCAATTCAATCATCATGAAATATAGCATATTATTGAATTAATCTAACGTATATGAACCAGCAAGAATTTTTGCTACAATATTAATTACAGAATAAATTGATAATAAACTGCTGATCAAAAGTTATTAAAAGCGCAGTCGTACTTGATTCGCAGAAAATCAATCGGAGCAATAAGTGACAGCAATAAGCTAGCTGAATCGTTCAACCGCGACCATGCAAACCACGTCGTTAACCGTTACGGATACATAGAAGCGCGCGCCGAAGCAGTGGCCATATACCGGCGCGTCGAAACTTGTTATCAAAGTATAGCTTAAACAGCTTTGAGAACTGTCCGGCCAACTTTGCCCGTACAATGGGTCAACAATCAGGTGAATCCCTTAACACAGAGGATGAGAAAGAGAGAGAGAGAAGTCAAGTGACCGAGATAATTTCCCGGTCGGTAGTCAACCGCGAACAAGTTACTGTCAGTGTTTCTTTTTATACGGGAAAATTAAATTATCAGTGGAAAATTCTGAAATGCCTACTGTATGTAAAACCAAGAATCGAGAGAATGCGCTGCTTAACGAAGGCACGTGCACGGGGAAATATTGGATTTGTATGTGTTTGACGAGGAACGCTATACTGTCGGATCAAAGAAACACTGATACCCGCGCGAGCGTTTTTACGAGGAAAAGCGAATGAAGCAAAAAAGGTTCTCTTTCTCTCTATCTCGGGCGCGTGCTAACGGTCTCTCTCTCTCTCTCTCTCTCTCTCTCTCTCTCTCTCTCTCTCTCTCTCTCTCTCTCTGCTTGCGGTATTTCAAGCAGATTACTCGAAGCGCAATGAAAAATCAAAGGGCATAAACGTTTTCTTTCTGCTGCCGGTTCGTTCCGTTACACGCACATATATCGATTATCCACATCGTTATACGGGATCGCATTCTATTTGTTTGAAAAACCATTAGTTATCAAATGCAATGGAAACTGTAACGATCTTTGAATGTTCGATTAATTTATATATCTTGTAAATACACGCTTTTATATAATCGCATCGTCAATCGGCAGCTTTTTATCATAATATCACTGCAGTATTTATTTAACTTTTCATAACATTCCTAGGACTATTATTATTCAATGTAAAAAAAACATAAAAAATCCTTCGTTAAACTATACTCAAAAGTGTCACTAAACTAGTTGGAGTACAAAGCACAAACTCAGCTCTAACCCAAAGTCAGTCATCGTCAGGATCCTTTGAAGGAAAAGCCCGATAATACGGAATAAATACAAGTCCCCCCAGAGATCCTATCTATTTGCGTCGCTCTGGAAAAAGTGTTATCCTTTTCCGAGGTTAGAACGACTGTACGAAGAAAGGACGTAGTAGGAGTATATAGTATAATATAGGATACAGCGCGAGCTGAGACAACAACGGAAGCCCGATGCGCTGGTCGTTTTTGCTCCAGAGAGGAGGAGCAGCCTCTCTCTCTCTCTCTCTCTCGGGGGGATATAATGTGGCCTCGGGGCGTTAGCACGCGAAGTAGTGCGCGCCGGTCGTCGGCGAAGAGATAGAGAGAGGGAGACGGGTGTATATATATATATATATACACTCGCACTCGCGAAGAAGATAGAGGGCCGGGATGAGAGAGAGAGAGAAAGAGAGAGACAGAGAGAAAGGGTCGAAGCACTTGCTCGAGCAAGGGATATTGCGCTGCGCGTTCGCGGGCCCGGAAACTTTGCTCTGTCTCGTACTGCTGTTGCTGCTGCTGCCCCTTTGCTCTCTCGCGTGCTCATTTCGTTTCTTTGAGGGCAAGCGCGCTTCGGATACCTACCGTAATACCTCCTCCTACGGCTTGTCGCGTCTCCTACGCCATCACCTCCCTTGCGCCTTTGCCGTAGTGCGCACTCTTCTCATTTATTTGTCCTAGTGTCGTTTGATTGCATTTCGAGCGACGGCGGCAGCCACCCATATTCCAGCTCCATGTGTTTCATTAACTCCTCGCGCCCGCCGCGCTTCTGGGACTTATAATCAATTTGCGAGGTTGAAACAGAGCCAGTGTGAGAGGACAAAGGCGCGCGCGCGCGTTTATAATAGTGCGCGGTACCTAACCATTACTTTTGTTAGGGAGGGCGGCCGAAAAAGCGCAAACAAAGGCACGGTTAAATGTGAAATTGCATTTGCAAGGATCGCTGTTATGAGAGTGCCAACGCAACATACTCTGGGTATAGAGGTACTGGCTCGACGGTGGGTGGGTGTGTGTGTGTGACAAAAAAGGTGGGTTTACGACGGTGCTATCGGCATAGCTCAATTACTTTTTAGTGTGTCCAGTCCCGCAGGGAACAACAATAGGCAACTATTCTAATTTACTCGTTGATGCATGTTGCAAACATTTCTACAACAATAAATATATAGGTATATTATATTTGGTGCTTTATTGATATGATATTACATGCAATTAGTCAATAAATTATAATAATAATAAATATTTCCAAAACATTGTTTACAATCAAACCCTAACATTAAAAAATTCTATGTAATATTTAATTCATTAAAATACTACACCACATTTAGAGTAAATAAGAAGCTTAGCTAGCGCAAGTTAAAAGCATCTAAGTCATTGACCGCTATGTCATTTCCTCTACGCGTCTGTTTCTCGTCTTATGCTTCCCTTCTGTCATTCCGTCGTTTACACGCGATAAGCTATTTTCTTCCCGGAAGTACATCTCTTCTTCTGTTATTTAAGTGCCCTAAGGCCTACATTGTGTTAAATCAGAAGAAATAAAAACATCTTATGTATATATGTTCATGGTGTACTATAACAATAACCGTCGTATAGCACTGGATGATTCTATTAAATCACGAAATTACAGTAGATTCTTGTGGAATAGTAATAAAATGATAGAATTTATATCTAATGTTCATGAATAATCTAAATTTAACTAAACGATGAGTATAACATTTTTGTTTAGAGAAAGAACTACCAAATGAGTGAACGTAATATTCTTTCAATCTGTTTCATATATGTACACACCTTCATTTTTTATAATTTCCAAGAAGCAAAAGAAACGAGTGCGAGGAACGAAATATCATTCACGGAAACATGACGTGATAGAATAAAGAAGTAAGAAACGCAAAATATAAAGAAACTCGAAACAAAGTGGGACGGAATAATTCGGAGAAAAGACGAATATTCTACTTTTACTTCATCGATCGTCGATACTTCTTCAATATTTCACTCGGCCAATTTAATTTCTTAGCATGAACTTCGACTCTGCATGACAATTGATGTATCAGATGTAATATCAATATTTAAAGATGTATCCAATATTTTTACATCCTGCATGTTTGTATATCTGAATACTTAGTCTGAAAATGAATGAAAGAAGAATTTTGTTATTACCAGTTATCTTAATTAAACAAAATTTAATTAAACAAAATAATGTTTTTTAATCGCAAGGGTTAAATGATAGAGAATAGTAAATAATCATTTAATCTAATAATATTTTTGCAAAAATAAATTATTCATAAAATAAATGAAAAATTAATTCACTTTGAAGACGGAAGTTTGCACAACATTTTCCACAAAATAAATCACTATAAATTTCAAACATATATAAATCCTTTAATTATCTCGTAATTAAGTAACCATAGAATCTACGTTTAAAAACACTCCAACGACGTTAGTCGAAACTATTCGAGAAAAAGATTAATCTCGGTCCAGCAAATAAACTCAACTCTTCTTTAAACCGCGTGTTTTCTCTAGTAATTATTCTAGCGTGCGCAGTTCTTGGAAGCTGCGCCGAATGCATTCTTCCCCTTCTCTCTTTCCCTTTTCGCTCTCTTCTCGCACCACCAACGAAACTTAAAAATAGTTTCCAGGGCGACGCTGTTGCACATTCGCACCGATGCACACGTACACATACACGCATGCTTTAAGCATCTCGTGCGCTCTGCATTAAAAAAAGCGCAGCAAAGCCACTCGCACTCCGTCGTATTTCGCTTTTCTCACACGGCTAGGTGGGCATTTCGTAAAATGCTAATCCAATCCCGGCGCGAAGCTTCCGCGCAATTCGTTTCATCTCCGGGCAAGCGTAAGCTGCAGCCGCATAAAGTCGACCCGGAGTGTAGTTGGGGGTGTAGGAGGGAGAAGGCGATGCTATTGTGGGAATGGCAGAACTGCCCGCCCGCGCGCGCGCACACACGTCTACAATGACGGTGTCGGTAATTTTTGCGGTACTTTTGTCTCTGTAAGTGAACGCTAATTGTATTTATCTTACTGAGGACTTTCCGGAAAGTTATAAATATTGACGCTTTGTTAGATATGCGTTAATGATTACGAAAATATTTTAATTCGCGGAATACTTTTGCCTCTACTAATTACAAGTTACTAAATTTATAAGTGAAAAGGTCTTTATGTTCTAAATTAAAATAATAATTTTAAATTCTCATAGTAAATTAATTTTTACTATTAAAAAAATATTGTTACTTAAGAGAGAATAACAGCGTGTACAGATGAAATTTTCAATAATACGTAAATTTAAATTAATTGTATCTACATTAAATAACATAAATACTCTTACCGCATGAAAACTCCTTACTCCCTCCCAATTCTCACTAATTTTTAATACTCTACTCTCTAAAGTTGAATTAGTGAAAAAACCACTAAAGATTAGTTAAAATTGCTCCACCGAAACATTAGTGAATA
>JAYJLV010006891.1:0-10147 GCA_036873485.1 Torymus texanus | reverse complement strand
TAGTTTCAATTTAAAAGTTTCTGTCAATCAGTTTAAATTAAACAATAATAACATAAATTTGGTAAATATGATAATAAAATTTTCCTTATATGATTTTAATTATTCACTTTTAAATACTTATTCAAACATATTAGATTTTCGCATCTATTCTGGATAGACTAATCTAATGAGTCTATAGCAACCAATCAAAACAGTTTTATTGTGATGACTGGTTCCATGCATCACTTTTTTAAGAGAAGATTATATAAAAAATTTATTGAATTCGAATTGTGTATAGTGTCAAAATTACATAGAATTAAAGAGAGCGTCAGCAAGAGAGAAATATTTTGCTAGTAAAATGAAATATAAAATTAAGTTTTCTCATTTTTCATATTATTTAAAGGGAAAAAACATAAAATTTTACAAAAACATAATTCTAAACTCAAAAACAAAATATTTCTCGCGAAATATATGTTTCAATTTAACTATGATAACTTATAATTTATCTGTATCCTTGTTCCAAACTAAATTACGGTTTTATTTACGTATCAGGTGAATATTGTCGATTCAGCTGTAACAAAAATCAAATCACGAGCTTGACTAATACATTTAATTCTTAGATCGGCTTTTGCCTTACTAAGTCGATCTTCTATCAACATGTATTTTGTACTGACCCTGTATAATTCTCACAAAAGCCTTAAATTATTGCGAGTTTTGTCGACCGCACGCTGTGAATGTGCTGTGGTTGCGATGGGGACACGTGCAGCGTTTTTAATGAAAAGACACGTGAATGCCCTGCCGCGCGTCTGCTTCTGTAGATCGAGAGACGGAAGTGCGATTACCTCACACCACGCCTTACCTTTTTCTGCACGCGGCGACGATTACCACGGTGTTCTTGGAATGCTAGAGCCAGAACTCGTAGGTGTAGATTAGCTACGAAGTTAAAGAAAATTTCTTGGTGAGTTGAATAATCCAGTCAGGGCGTTGGCATTATTTATTATTGTTTGGCTATTGTGTTCATAATGTTTTTGAAAAAGATCTTTCAATTTTTTGCATTGAATCATAATTAGAATGTTCGAACAATTAATTATTATGATTTATAAATAAAACAATTATACCAATGCACATTATACGAAGGGTCTGGCTCTATACGGAATCATATCCATTCAAATTGTAGAAATAGGAGCACATTCAAACATCATAAAAAATCATTATTTGAATATAACTTGCTAAGATGTGATTTCACACGAAAATGTTGTTTGTTGTATTATAAAATTTTTCATTTAATTGCATTCTTCGAAGATATATTCCAAAATTCGTTAAAAAATGACTCTTCATACTTAACTCGTACAGGTATCAATCTACATAAAATTTTTAAGTACAAAAGTTGTAGATCTAATTAAACAAATAATAAAGTGTGAAAAAATGTGCGAGAGCAGAACGTGAACTCACGAATCCAAAGTTTGTGGTCTCACTTTCGAATCACAAAGCTCACATCGTGATAATATGTCAAGTGCATCGTGAGCTAGTTATTTGCTAAGTCGTCAATCATTTGTCTTCCGCGTCACTTCAACATCAGCCGAAACTTTCGTAATACCTTCCACAATCAATAAAAGTTGACCTTGGCATTTTCTCCTCAATTCTCGTCAATAACGCAATCTCCCTTATCACAGAAGCATTGATAGCCTCCAGCTTAGAGGCCGTAGACCTTAGAAGGTGGCTTTAGGGAACGTCTGCATCATATTCAATTTTCAACATTTTATAATCTAAATGGCCATTTATACCCTGTAGTTTAGAGGACGTTATTCGTAGTAAGAGGTTTTGGAGCACGAACTTCTTTATTTACTAACTTATACAAATAATGGAAGGGCTATATGGAATAAAGGAATGTTTCTAATGGGTTTCTCATAAGAGATATTTCCTTATTGTAATTAGCCCCTCAATTGCAATCTGATTTTTGAAGGAGGGTACTGTAAAAATCTTCAAAGAAAATAATATAATATATAGATACGATTGTTGACTAGAGTCACCATATATTAGAAAAGTTGAAATTGAATGGATAAAGTGTGAAAAAATATGCAGCAAGCGGAACGCGAATCGACAAACCCACAGTTTATTATCTCGCACTCAAACTACGGAGCTAATGTTGTGGGTCCAGGCTTAGTGTATGGCTAGATAGTTATTTTTTTACTGAGTCGACTGGCTCTCGTCTTCTATATAATCGAAACGTCGATAAAATTCCCGTCACAATATCTCATAAACTAATTTAACTACTACATTTTAGATATAGTATACTGCAGCTTTTATATCTCAAAATCAATATTACTTTCTACATTGATAGTTACTCAATTTTAGAATTATGGAAGAAAATAGTTTCTTTAGATCTACAATGAAAAATAAGAAAAAAATAATTACATTAGAAATGTGGTAATTATTATAAGATAACATTATACCTTTAGAGTGTAGTAAAACGAGGCACCGAACCGCTATTAATTCCACATGGTAAAATATTCAAAAGTTATCGTAAAAAGTAGATATGAATTTTGGAAACCGTCAACAGTGCTACATGCATATATTTTTTTCAATACATTCGCGCTACTACCGCATAATTGTTTTAAAGCTCCATTGCTCCGTAAAAATGTATCGCACCGTCCCATCGCCACAATCGTTACGCTAGGCAGGAAAGGGTGGCTCAAAATTTTGCAATTCCTACTTTATGGAGACATAAAAACGACGCGTCGTTACGCTTCTCTTTAGCTTTATAGATGAACGAATTAAGAGATTAAAAGCAGGTTGCTTGTTATGACCGAACCTTCAAGAAAAATTTCGATTTTATATCAATGAAATTCAGGCAAACAGCTACGTAATGTAAGATCGAAGTACGTTTTCCTCTTTAATACTAGCCTCGCTATTAGAGGACATGAAATCAATTTTTCTTAGCACTCCAAACTTAGATACGAGACACTGCGGAAAAATAAAAGACACGTATTATTATTAATATTAGATAAAAGTCGAACGAGAAAAAGGCCGTAAAGTAAAAGGGATAGCTAACCATTGCAAAGAAGAAGAAAATGAGTATAAGAGGGCGCAATAAGCGCAATATCGACGGTTTTAGAGACGCACTTCAAAACCCCCTCGAAACTCGAGTGCCTAGCTACCCGCGAGTGGCTTTTACGAGCGTAGTCGTTTCGACCGTCCCTCTCTCTCTCTCTTTCACCCAATAGCTGGCCGTCAAGAAAAAGAAAAGCTTGTACGTTAGCAATATAATTATCACGAACGTGCATCTATTTGCTTGAAAGTATAAGTCATGGCTCCGCGCTCGACCAACGAGCGACCGAATGGTTCCTATGGATTTGGGACATCAGCGGTTTTTAATCTCCGACCGGAATCTATTCATTTAACGCGCGTCGCAAGCGTACCACCCCTATTATACATGGCCCGTAGTGCATAGATGCACGCGCGTGTGGCTGTGTGTGAAAAAAAGGAGAGAAAAAAACGAAGGAGGAAGAAAGAAGAAGAAATCTTGCAGGAAGAATGAGTGGACGTTTTTTTTTACGCTTTCATCGCAGAATAAGAGACGTGCCAATTTTTTCCGTTACAAAGCTTCAAGTCATTTTCTTTGCCTGCTTTATAAGACGCAATTTCATTTTGAGACTCATAAAGGGTCCTTTTGTGGTCTGTTAAAATAACGATACTTTATAGTCCCCGGCTCGATATGTCTCCTTTTATTGTTTCTGAAGATAAGAGGAAAAGAAAGAAGGGGAGAAAAGAAGGGAAATAAAGATGTTTTTTAATTAGGTAGTACTGTGACAGTGAAAATATTTTATAGCGATATATTATAGTCAAATTTGCATAAACTCGTCGCGCGCTTTATATGTATCATTTTGTGTGTAGCTTCTCATTTACTTCAATCGAGCGAAAATTAAGCCACGGCACTGATAAAGAAACAGCGTTACGTGCGAAAGAAGCCCTCCAACAATTTAATTCTCTCAGCACGCATTACCAGTAATCTCACCCTTGTGGTGCATCACAATGCCTGATAGACAGCCAAGCATGTGTATATATGTGTGGAATGATAGATCGAGCTAAGCGCGTGTGAAACCTGTCTTCGAGTGATGAACGAGCGATTTATTTCAGCAAAGTGCTGCGCGCTGAATGAGCCGAGAAATTTGCGTTTTGGTGCGATATTTACACTCTAGCAAAAAGAAGATGTGGACAGTGCTCTATAGGTTTTTTTTCTATAGTCAATAGACGTGAAGATTCCATAAAATTTCAAAGACTTTTTAAAATTCATTGAGTTCGAGAATCCCCCTTTCGGCCTGACGCGACCTATACTCTCTTTTCATCATGAGCTGATGAAAAATATGAGAATTTCAGATATTCCGACTGTTTGGGGCAGCATGGCACAGTTTCGAATTCAAAGCCTTCAATAAAGCCTTCAACAATAAGTAAATCCTAAAAATCCCACATAAATAATATTTATATAATCCAGAGTTTGTAATCTTTCTTTAAGGTTACTTTTAAATTGTTGTTCTTTTTGAGTTTATTAAGCTTTTGAGTAAATTATATTTGGTTTTACTAAATTTTCCTCCCTCATTTACGCCCTGTATGATATTATGATAAAAATTGAAATGCAGTTTTCTTTAAACAATGTATTTTTCTCAAAAACGTAATTTTTTAATGATTTTTTTTCAGTGATAGGCGATATAAATATGTATATTCAATGTTAAGAATAGAAGCTCCCAGTGAGCAAACGAGTACGACCGTGAACCCGTAAATATGTGATAATGAGTAATGCACAAATCCAAAGAATCAAGGCACGCGGTCAGGTATGAATTCTGCGGTAGCAACGTGCGGAACTTAAGCGAAATGTAAGTGTCGAAGGCGCATGGCAACAATTATTACAAGTCAGCAAAGTAGCCAACAACGAATCCACGAGGTACTGAATCGAGAATCCAACGTCAGATTAGGGGGGAAGAAACGGACAGTTGAGAAGAAATAATCCCCCATTCATGAATCCCTGGGCGAAGATATAAGAACGGAGGGAATGCACCAAGAGGAGGTCAGAAAGAAAGAGAACGACAGGAGGATCCTAGGAGAGACAGATAAGAGAGGAGAAAGTAACGAGAGGTGACGACTTCAAGAAGGACAGACGACGGAAGCCAGCGACTCACGAGGATAGGTCCATTGCGAACACGGGCTAGGTTATCTCTCTCTCGCGTATAAGTATTTGAATAAACTATCTCAATTATACTTGAGATCCAATAGGATAGTTGTATTTCATCGTTTCAAGTACCTGATCGAAACAACACGAACGCCTCAACCCTTAATATGCCATAGAGTAGTCTCACACGTAACATCAAGAATAGTCAATAAAATTTGCTTTATGTTTACATATGCATGCAAGTAATTATATTCAAATATATACGTGGGTGCGTGTATTTACCCACAATAAATAAACTTTATCTTTTTAGATTTTCTTAATTACATAAGAATTTTTATTTTTTAATTGTTTTGGGGGTCCACCACCTTTAAAATTACGAAAAATCGATTTTTTTACGTATTTCCATAGAAAAACACTGGTAGAAGATAGTCCAATTTTTTTTTTTTTAAAGCATCTATTTTTGTTTCGAAAATATAAACAAAATACTAACAAAGCCTTATTTGTATTTTCTTTTGTTTTGTATTTTGTTTAAATTACATTTTGTCTTGATTTAATTTAATTTTTTTGTTCCAAATATATTTTTAATTCTCACACTATATATATATGGGTCACGTCAACTGTTGAAGGTGAAAATTCCAAAATTGCTCAAAATTTTTTTACATGTTCTAAATTAGCCCCAGAACATAACCCTAAAGTTTTAGAGCAAAATATTCAATCGTTCAAAAGTGAGAATTAATTGAAATTTTAAAAATAATGAAAACTTTTTCATAAATGTTTATATTTTTATATTTTATAAATTTGAATGATTGATACTTAAATATCAACTCGTGAATGTATTTTATTAATTTATGAAACGTACTTTGATAATATATTGATCATTAAATTTTGTCCTGACGTATAATATTATTCAATTATTACTAATAATAATAACATATACAATTAATATTACGTAATAAGGTTTCGTAACATGCAAACATTGGTTAGATTAAACAAACTTATTTAAAATTTTCAGTATTTACTAAGAAGCATTGTAAGTTGGAGTAGCCTGGAGAGATTTACGAGACAATATCTATCTTGCTCATATATAAAGGTGGAATGAGTCAGTTCTGGTCAGTAACGGGCGATCGTAAAACTTAACCCTTTTCTCGTAAAACCCAGTTTCGAAAAAGCTTATCATATTGATTCTTTCCGAAATAGAATTTAACCTCGAATAATAATTCATTCTAATTTAAAATCATTGTCTCACTCATCCAGAAAAGCACCTAATACATATTATATGAAAATAGTTTTTGTTATATATTTTAGTTTCATCACTGTTCAAATATAAACCAAACAACATTTTTTTTATAACAGTTTATTAAATTTACCCTAACGACCGAAAGCCTTTTCTATATTGGCTTCTTGAGTTTTACGAAAAACGGATATTAAATTTGAGAAAGTTATAGGCGCAGTTTTATGTCCTATAGAAAATGGCGATTCTATGCGTCGTCATCGCACGACAAGCACCAAATCTCTTTAAAACCATAACCGAATAAAAGAACAATGCTATTTACATACAGTTCTTAATATTTTGCTGAACTGATAAGGAAGCTGATTTAGTGTAGAAGAATATTAAGCTTGTCCAGATAATAGCTTCACGAAAAAGTTTGTCATGATAATGAACTTTTTCTTTATTTTTTCTAAAAAAAAAACAACAAATTTTCATTATTATTTCAATTGTTATGTGTTAACATAATTAACATACACGCAGGTAAATGAATAAAATGAAAGAGAACTTCGCGACGGGTGATCTCTTCACTGAGCTACAGATGCCGATGCGCGATTTTCCTCGAGTTATCCTTATGTCGGCTCGATGCAATCCTATTAGTTTCGTCACGTTGTGCTTACTACGCATAGAACATAATACAATCTAAACCATGAATTTTATACTATTTATAAAAGAAAGTTGACTGGTTATCTTTTTTCTAGATTTTTTAAATTTTATAAGTATCTTTGATGTATATATTTTTGTTTTTAATTTAGTAAATTGATTAATAGCAGTGTTTGCTGTAAAAAAGTATGACTTTTACCTTGAGAATTCTTTAATCCACATGTGAGTTCTTCAAATTTCATGATACTTTATAGTTGTAAGCTATTCAACACTTTCTGTTTTTATGATTTTCAATATTTATAAATACATTATTTTAATTGCATTACTATAATTTTAAACAATTTATTCTAAAACGTTAGAGTAAAGAATAGTTTATTTAATTTTCTTTAAGAAATTCTGAAATTCCAATTGCGTATTCAGGAAAAGCAGGTCACAAACCACATATGTATATAGGTGGAAGTGTTTGTTATTTGTCACAAAACCACTTTAGTTCGGTATAATATTTGAGTTGAAAGTTCAGACTGATATTTCTAAAAGAATACAATTTTTTTCATAATAAACTTTTTATTAGTAAGTACAAGTCTTCAGCTATAAAACTAGAAAATTTCACGTTACAGAAATGAACAGCTTACAAGTACTACAATTCAGAAGATGGTGGCGAGTCGCTGCACGTGCTATCTGTGCTACGATGAAGTTGTTACGTACTTAAAACATATCATGTAATTAATTTTTTAAACCTATTCATAAAAACTTCATATTTTATGGTAATTTTATGGTATTTTTTGATGATACTTGTGTCTGAAGTTAATTAAATAGGTTTTTCTTGAATAAAGATTTTTTCCATTTTTTTAATAGATAAGTATCATTCAAATGTTACTGATGCTGAAAAGTAAGTGGGACATATTATGTTCCAGTGCACCTGAAAGGGTTAAAGCAGTTCTTATCCAAAGGAATATTTTTAATTTCTTACAGTTTCTTAGAAAAGTACGTTTTTATTGCTCAAGACGCCGCGGCAGAATTATTTTCGAAGACGAAGTAATAGTTCTGACGCGCCTTGAATAAAAATTCGGTTTGAAAAATTGTTTATATAATATTTTCCAAGTACAACAAATCATTGTAGCGCTGAGAGGACGTAGTAACTCGCAGTCGTCTTTTGAATTTTATTACTTATAAACCCTTTATTTTTCCAACTTGAAATGTTAAGGTTTTCTAACTTAAAACCTGTACTTTCGAATAAAAAAACGTATTTCGGTAAAAGCTATTTTTTCAGAAAAGTTGCTGCGAATTTTAAACTTCATTTATTAACACATGAAAGCATTTCAAAGAAAAAATAACACCAGCGTTAGAAAGAGGAAGAAAAAATCTATCAATGTCTGTATTTTGTATTTTTTCCGCGACTCGGCGTATGGTTATAAACGTGTTGAACAGACCGCATTTTACACGAAAAATGTTCGCTGTACATCTACTGGCTGATTATTGGCGATCAGCCCCATATATGGATTATTCTGTCGATCGGAGTAAGCTGAAGGTATATAGTCAATGAGCGAGAATGAAAAAGCTCTTTTGTCCATTCCACCGTATTTAAACAAGTATATCTATCAGTCGACAATTTAATTATATATTAACAATTATATTGAGAACCATACTGTCTTTCAATAATTATTATTTCATTACTCATTCATTTTTTCTTCGTGCTCAGAACTGCATTGATTGCTATAATCTGTAAAAACAAATACGCATAAAGCATTATTTCTTTCTATCAAAGTTTATTCTAAAAATATTCTCACAATTTAGTTATCTCAAAGTTGTAAACATTCTTTGAATTTATTCTTTTATGTTTTTATTTATTTCTTTTATGAAAATAATGGTAAAGAAGTAGGGAGAAGCTGGTAATCGTATAGTGTAAACAAATCTCCTATCATTGCTTAATTATATTTTTATATACTTTTCAATATGTTAACCAATACTAACTAGATCACATTTCAAATATGTCGAATTCTATAAAAAAATCGGCTTTTAAGAGCTAAAAAAAATTTTGTTTTGTTTATGAGGTACCACTTATGCTAACCATACGTATTTTATGCTCGTGAACATCAAATTTGGGGAGACTTATTTTTTCAAAGGGTTAAAATAAAATTTTTTCATGTTTTTTTCACAAAATGTAGTATGTATCATTTTCTGTGAGGCGATGTATAACTACGAAAAATCATAATACAATTTTGAATGATTGGAAACCAGAAAAGGTACAATTAAATATAATATGTAATAAAAAATTATTTTCAAAATCTTTATGTACTTCAAACTTTATTCATTTTCTGCAATAAATTAAGCCTAACCACATATAGTACAAAATCCCTGATCTTAACAATTTCTGGGTTCTTTTTTTATTTGAGATTCAATTTTTTACGGGAATTCTATATTACCAAAAAAATTGAAAAATTAAACGAAGTACCTTTTCTGGTTTCCAATCACCCAAAATTGTATTATGATATTTCGGAGTGATACGTCGCCTAACAGAAAATGATAACGTTTTGCGAAAAAATATGAAAAAATTCTATTTTAGCTCCTTCTAAAAATAAGTCTTTCCAAATTTGGTGTTCATGAGCATAAAATACTTATACATGGTCCCTAAAAGACACCCGTATGGTTAGGATAAGTGGTACCTGATAAAAAAGAAAATTTTTTTTAGGCTCTTAAAAGGCGATTTTTTATAGAATTTGACATATACTATTGTTTTGTGTTGTAATATATTTTCGGATAATACATTCTTTTACATTAATTTTATATGTTTTTAAAAGAATGTTTTTGATTTTTTCATACTCACAGCTAATATTAATTAATATTGTAAATTTGAAAGATCTTTAAATTACCAACATTTTTTTTATTGTAATTTTAAATTTAACTATAGTGAAACATTTATTTCAAAAAAGATATTAACTGAACATAAACAGAGTTACAGAAAATCTCTAATTCCAAATGAAGTTGTGAGACACGGGTGAATAATCAACAATGACTTTAAGTGTAGTGAAACATTTTTATCTTAATTAGATTTATTAGAATTCACTGATAAGAATTTTTACATCGGTCTTACAGTCTTATACATTAAATTACTTAATATTAATGGCAGTCAGATT